>DWMG01001379.1:0-15367 GCA_018244855.1 Elbella merops
TTACAAATATATTATTTTATATCAGATAAAAAGCCTCCAATTTTGTTAGTAATTACGTTACTGCTAGCGAATGAGGAACAAATAGAACACAATCAACTCAAAATTAACTTTATCAAACATCAAAATGATCAAAAGCAAGCCTTAATTTTATGGCTTCTTAAACTTCTTATTTGTCTTTCCGCGTCATTACATGTAAATGAGATATAGGTCAACAAACAAACATATAACTCTTCAAAGGATCTAGAGATGGTAGAGGTTGTAAGACAAAACTATCTTGCTTTGTATTTGTCTATTGTAATTCTAAAAGATAAATTTTATTCAAACCAAGTATTGTTCGTTAGATATAAGGTTGGACAGATGCGGACAAACTTCATGGACGAACTAAGCGTTGGAATTACGCAATTGACTAATTCGTCTAAATCTAATTTAATTGACTAATCTACGATAAACAAGCTGTTGGATTATTCGTGTTCGTTGACAGATATAGTTTTTTTATTAAAAGCCATGGTAAACAGGCAGATGGGCCCACCTGTTGGTAAATGATCACCGTCGTCTAGAGATATTTAGAACATCGGTGCAGTTACCAATGCGTTGCCCGCCTTGAAGGAAATTTTTAAATCTAACTTTGAATAACCCCACGTCATAGCGTAACTTAAATTATTTATTTTATGTGTTTTGATGTGCATTTCAGGTATTGTGCTGTGTATACTAATGCGCGCAGCTCAGAGACGACAGCGCCGACTTGCTTTCCACTGCCCCATACATGGAGACTTTTATCCACTAAGTCCTCAAAATAGTAGAAAATATTCTCGTAAGTACATTTTTACTTATCATTCATCAACCCTTTAATCGTTCTACATTTTTATTATATAATAGGCTGGCACTTGGGCGCAATCTCGAGTGATGGAACGCGCAGCTGTGGTTTACTACTAACACAAGTTTCTTCTCGGAATGTCACGAGTTAAGGCCATAATCTGCCGAGCTCACCAAGTTGGCAAACCTAACACCTCTTAGAGATTATAATGGACAACACTCACGTGCATAGGTTTTTCACGATGGTTTCCTACACCATTACAACAAGTGACATTAATTCTTGCAGAGTACATTTCATTACAAAGCAAGAGGTGCGCGCTAGGACTGCACCCAAAATTCCCAGAGCGGGAAGTTGAACGTCAAACATTAAGGCTATAAATGCTTACTACATATGTACTCATATAATACATACATATTATTATTTCTTCATTCATTTTCTGGCCTGATTTATAGCTAGATTTTCAACAAAGCTATTTTAAAGAGCTTTATTTGTTATGCAAGCTTCAAGGTTTTACTTGAAGGTCGATTTGCCTTGAATACTTATCGACTACCGAAATCTCTTACAATGAAATTTAAACACGCTCATTCTTAAAAATAAACTTCTGATTAATGCTCAAATAATTATTTTACCCGTTCAACTTTCTGTATATTACACTTATATAATATCTACAAACATAAGTCTTTCTGATCTATATACTTCTTTCACACACTGAAATATTCAAATACCAAGGAATCTATTTTGGCGACAATGCAGTAATGCTAAACGTCTTGCCATTTGGCCTCAGTTGTATAACAAATAGATCATACGAGACAAGTTAAAATATACTTTGAGTCAACGCGTCGGTAATTGTTCTGTTGTATATATCTATTAGATAAAGTGAGTGCGGAGCACTTTACACCACAAGGGCTATGTAACTATTCCATTCTTTCATAACATAACAAATATACATAACCTATGTACATTTTACTGATTATCATTTTGGAAGTTTCTGTAGTACATTGCTAAATGCTTGACCTCACATGGCCCTATATACCTAATTGCCTCTTCTATAATCATAACATAGCCCAGAATTATACGCCGGGGTTATTGAAACGAAATATGAATATACCTACTAGGCAAGCTTGCTCCACACGTCGCATCTTTGCTTTCCATCAGACGAGTCTGTTGCAAAATCCTAACATGTTCCAAATAAAAAAAACCATCAGTCTATCTAAATCTGAGAGGTTTGTGCCCATAATCCTCACACCGGGCATGCACGGTGAAGATCGCAGAGCACAGCTACTCACACTGCTTACGCTACTGCCCGTCAGCAACCAGAGCATATAAACATGCTTATATAATAAAGAAACAGTAAGAACAAAATAAAACTTTATGCTTATTATGAATTATTACATGACAGGTAGTCCCAGCGGCCTGTGGCGCCACTTCCGCAGCTGGTTGGGCATGGTGGAAGAGAACGACACCCCTCGGTGTCCGCGCTCGGCGGAGCCCGCGTCGCCGGCGCGCTCCGACCCGCCGTGCCCGCCGCCGCTGCCCTTCCTCGTACCAAGCGACTCTGTTGTGTATGTATACAAATTCTAATGTACCGTCAAACATCTCATACTGCTAAAATAACCACCAAACTTTTAATGCGTGCTTTTAGTACTTAGTATATTTAATACGAAGCCTTAAAATCGGTGGATGATCAAGTATCGTATAATAATAAATTATTTAATTTTTTATTTATGTTATCCATAGAATTATGATAATAATAATGACATGACACATACCTTTATTTATCTTATAGCATCTGTTTAGTATCATTTCATACAAAAGTACAATTGCATTTATAGGTCTAAATATATAAAGAATAAGCTAAAAATGAATGTGCTTTGTTACAGTGGTATGGCGTCAGTATTAGGGGCTCCGTTAAGTCCGGAGCAGACCTTCGGGTCGATCAAGTCTTTAGCAATATCGAGGGAAGTGGCCAGCTTCCCGCTGTCCCGCTCGCCAACCCCGCCTCCATTAAGGTACTTAATTAATATATTTTTACAGAAAAGTATACAGTTTTTACATAATGACATTTTAGTCGCACCAGTATTTTTATTACCAGTTGATTAATGACAATCACACGTGTTCGTTTGATTGTAAACTTCTTACATATTTTATGAAAATGTTCACGGGCAACGCCAGCAGAGGCACTAACAAATTAAATTCATTCGTAGACCTCAAAAACATGGTTATTATACAGTACTTTTCGTTTATTTTTGACATTTAGGTACAGATTTAATTTAACGATAACATTTAACAAGCAATCCACTATAATCATACCCTGCAAAAACATCCGCTGTATTCAATACATCGTAATTGAAATTTCTTTATCATTTTTCCTTCCAGCTGCCCTCCGTTCAAGGAGGAATCGAAGACTCTGAGCGACTGTATCCCGAACTCAGTGCCGCACACTGACTTCGACTGCGCCTCGCCAAACTACAACTATAGAATAGTGGAGTGCAAAATAACAACCACGGACGAGCTGTGCACCGCTCCCAGCGCCACCGTGCACAAGACCGAGCGGCCGCGGCCTCCCTCGGTGGCTATCGCCATACCCGACGAGGGCAAAGGCTAACCCATATTATACATTTCGGTTAATAGACAAACGATATGTACGAACAAGTTAACGTGAATGCCCTGTTTGGATTAGAAGTGTTCGGTGCCAGAATGTGACAAATGTATTGTTGATATTGTTAAACGAGTAACTACATAATGTTTTGGTTTCAATTCTTACACAGAGCAACCTGCGAATACGCGGCGGTATTAAATATATTGACGAATAAACAAAGGTGAAAGTATCGACATTTAATATGATGTGAAAGAACAAATTCGAGTGATTTAAACTAATGTTAAAATAGTTGTCCAAGCGCAGTAGCGCAAGTGCATTCCATCGTAAGTGCGGAATGATGTGACTATGTGCGTACGATTCCTATTTATCATTCATCGAGACGATTGGTAATTGTTTGGAAACTACGGTTTCGTGGTTTGAGGCATATTACATTTTAATGTCTGCTCAAAAATCACACTCGTCTTCCGCTAGCTACCGCCAGATTCTAACATCTATAAATTGTGCTGTCGAATAACCATGATACACAAGAATGTTTTATGAAAGACAACAGTTTATACAATAAATAACCTACATTTGCATTTACATGTTCTACTTTTAATAAATCACTTTGTTTCTAAATGAAACGTTTATTATGTCTAAACACAAAATAGCTATTTCACTGTCGCCTCTCCGTTCGCACGTTTTTAATTAATATTTCGCGTCCGGATACAATTGCCATCAAATAAGACGTGTTCGTTTGATTGTAAACTTACTGCGTGTGTTATGTGATAAGAGTATCCGATTTTTACATTTGTTCATGCAAATAAATTCGCATTTTCTTATATTCCAGCTTGCTTTTACAATCTTGCAACGTTCATCATGTTTGCGTCTAGTCCATAGCATATTATTTTGTTATACGCATCTAACAAAATAACTCATAATTTAAATACATTATACTTTAGACTCAATTATATCTACGTGTATGTTTTCGGCTCAGTAGATTTACTGTTTTTGATTTATGAAATATTTATAGTGAAACTAATGTAATGTATTAAATTACATGTAAACAATATTCGTAGATAATTCTATTTAACTATACCTACTTATTTATGGATAAGGTATCATATAAACGTGTAACCTAGGTGTAGTTCTGAATTGTGATATTTTCGTTTATATATACATATATATGTATGTATGTATATTTACGTATATACATATATATACACACCATTACTTGGTCCTCAATGTTAGGTTTGTTCAATGAAATACACGACATCTATTTTAATATATTTATTGTCATCGTTTTGGCAAACGAGCCAAAAAATGTTGCCAAAATATTCATCTCATCACGTCCATGCGCATGAGCTATCCGTGTTGCTTTGTTTTACGCCATCATATGATTGTGCTCACAAAAGACAATGTAGGAGGCTGGCGTGTAGGAACGTCGTAGTTCACAGTACGTAGCATAGGAGGTATACTAAACATTAAGTTTGTGATGACGGCATTTATTGGCCAAGTTATTGGAAGTTATAAGGAATGTAATTTTTTATAATCCATAGTTAAGTGCCACGCCTAAGTAATCTATATTATATTGTATACTTAATTAAGCTTATTTAATATTGTTATAGTTGTAAGAACTATGAAAATACAATTTTGGGTTAAAAATCATTGTTTTTCCTTTTATATCATATTTTACCTCTTTACATTATACAGCAGTAAATGGCAGGCACCTTGATAATTCCCCGTAAGGCGGCGGACCGGTCTTACACCGACCTGGACCTGGAAGCAGCCTTCGACATCAGTAACTAGTATATAATGTTACTAAATGTTCATAAGATTACATAGATGCCGTTTATATTAATTATTAACATGTTAGGCAATAATATCACACTAACTTTTATCCAACCTTAAACAAATTCTTTCATTTACTATACTATCTTTAACCTTCCAATCTTCAAAGGCTTCAGCTTCACAGAGAGGTCACTCATTCCTCCTTATATAAGGACATTAAACGATGTTTGATTGTGTTTCATTGAAAGATCGATTATTACAATACGGGGGTAATAATTAAATATACAATAAGGTGAGCGAACCCATGACATTGTTTAAAAAAGACGTCACAAATCTTTTGTACAATTGCAATAAAAATCGAGTTTGATCGTAATTCGTAAATGTGTTTTGCTCGTCTTTTCCTGCCTCCACAATTGAATGCTCCCCTGACCTTTATCGACGGTGGTTGGAGTCTCGGGTGAGCGGTATAGTGCAGAGAAAACCGGGGTTGTGCCAGTCGTATGGTGAGACAGCTTGCCTCAAAAACCCATAAAAAAATAGATGAATGTAAAGTGCAAAATTCCGATCAATAAATGGACCATTATATTTTTATACAACATTATCATCATTATCAGTCTACTCCCGTCCACTGCTGGACATGAATCTCTCCAATGATACGCCACTGAGCTTGATCTTTAGCTCTTCGCATCCAACCGCTACCAGCCACTTTGCGTATATCGTCACTCCAAATAGCTGGAGGGCGTCCTACGCTACGTTTGCGAAGTCGCGATCTCCACTCCAGACCACGTCTGCTCTAGTAGCTATCGGTTCTGCAACAGACGTGACCAGCCCACTGCCAATACAGCTAATACTTTGGGCTATGTCGATAACTTTGGTTCTCTGTCGAACCACCTCATTTCGGATGCGATCCTTCAGAGACATGCCGAACATAGTCCATAGCTCGCCGAGTGACTTTAAACTGGTAGACCAGTTGCACCGCCAGTGTCCACGTCTCGGCTCCGTAGGTCATGATAGGTAGGACGCAGTCATTAAAGACTTTTATGGTATGGGTGACAAAAAGATTTAATAATAATAAGATTTAAAAATTTTAATACATAGGTACTTTTATTACATAAGTAACTTTTTACAGTAAACACATTATTGCATTGAATTAAACTGAGACGACGACTATAGGTGAACGCTCTCATAAAAAATTGTGAAATATCCTTCAACAAGCATGCGACGCCGTGAACTGATCGTGAGCGACCGGCTGACTTGCCCAACGCGTTTTATGAAAGATATTATTTTTCAATCAAGTCTACTGAAATTATTATTATTATTTATTTTTAATATTTCTAAATTTACTACCTCGATAATCTAGTGGTTGCATGCGCAACTTCTTATTTAGTAAGTGGTTCTAGATTCAATCTCTGGGTCGGGCAGAGTACCTATTCATCGAATTTACTAAGTTGAAATTCCCAGTAGTGACAAGAAGTCTAGATTTATCCTGTGTAAGGAGATAGGCTCACATCATAATTCATAACGGGACATATAACATAATTGGTGAAACATAGAAGTGTACTACACTCCTCTGCCTATTTCTTCAGAGAAATACAGATGTGATGATAAGTACTTATGATATTAAATGTTATAATAGCTAAGGGTAAAAATATCTACGTGAATGAAATTTTGGGAAACATACGAACTACAGTAGGTATACTTATGATTAATATATTTAAAATTTCCTGCGGCATTGAAACTCCGCTATACCTATTAATATATTTCAAATACATATCTACGTCTGACTAGTTTCTGTTAGACAGTAACAGTTAGTCCTAATATGGAATGAAGTGTTACTATATAAATTAAAATATAGTCAATCGTATTTCTGCAGTTCTGTTACAAATGACTAACTGTCATTATTAATAATGAATACTGATGACTGAAAAAACTGTTCTCCAAAATCAACTTAAGAACTTGTATATTCGAGTTTAGTTACTGCCAAAATTGCTGCCGACTCAATTACTTTGCTCTTCACGTCAACAAATTGAAACTCATTTTCACTATTTCATCCAACAAATTTTATTAAGCAGTTCCAAAATGATCCTATTAAGGAAAGAGGAAGAAAACTCGTCTCAAAACATAAAGTTTTTAACAAAATATATTTAAGTCTTAGCAACATTTTTATAAAATACACGTACCTACTACATAACATTTTAGACTCATCGAAAACTAGAGGAAAAACAACAGATTGTATATTAAATGTCGATATTGCTCATATTGTCTACCTATCACAGCGTAGCATTACTTTTACAGTCATTACCTACGTTTCATTGTAATACACATTGTCGCCCACGCTTTTATTAATAATCGATTATAGATAAGATATAATTTTGCCTATAAATCAAGTGAACTGAACTAAATCATTGGCATTAATATTTTAACCAGAGCATAAATTGACTATTCTAAAAATATAAATTAGATCATTAATTTGAAAATCACATAAAATTATTACACATATTTAATTTTAGTACTGGCAGCTCATTCACGTACTTGTATGGCACGGCAGCCATCTTGAATATCATTTCATCATGGCAAAAAGTGTTCCAAATAAAAAGTGAATGCAATAATTCTAAACCAGTTTTTAAATATCTTTTGATAAAAATTTATTGTTTGTTTAAAGACTAAGTTTCACTTAATTTTGGTGCATTTGAAGACAATTTTAAATATAAAGGGATCACCAATAAAACAAATCAGCTGTTATCCGTCAATCGATGTCAACAAAATTACATAATTTTGTTTAGAAAAACAGTGAAGTTTTTATTTTTGAGTATCATTCAAAATTTGGCAAGCATGCAGATTCAAGGGAAGGTTTTATCAGTCAAATTGTAAAGTAGAAGTGTACACAAAGGTGACAAGATTGACACATTATTTAGGAATTTGGATATTATAATGTAGCCGAAACTAAATTAGTTATGGATCACAACAATATAATTGAGTGCGGTGGTTTTTATTTTATTCACAACTTTGACTCGGGAAACCTCGGACATGTCGAGCGAGTGCCGACGGAGCTGATCGGTGAGTTACCATCCTGAAAATTCACCAGGAAATTCAAAGTCCAATGTCATGCCAGGGATTAACATGAAAATTACTATGATTTATTGATAATTACGGCCGATTGCCGGTATTATTGTATTATTATTTCATATTCTTTGTTAATGTAATAATAACTTCATAGTTAAATATTCACATATATAAAACAATTAATACATTCTAGATCTATTTTGTAAAATAATATACTGAACTTCTTTTTTGTAAACAATTTTTGAACTAACAAAGAAATAAGACAAAACACATTAGAATGCTAGAAAACTCTTATTTGCAGCTGCAGCAGTAAATCCAAAAACCAATACCACAGAAACACCGGACTATGAGTTTAATTTGTGGACCCGTCCAGATTGTGCAGGCACAGAGTTTGAAAATGGGAACCGAACTTGGTTCTATTTTGGGGTGCAGGCCAGTGAGGCCAATATGTTGGTAAGATATTATAATCTTAATCATACTTTATTAATGTTAGTCCTAATGTTTTTATATGATATTAATTCAGATGTAGAAGTTCAATGACACACAAAAATTCTGAGGTCAACATTAATATTGCAATCTGTCTGGAACAAGCTTTGCTATTTGCTTTGATTCCGCTACTTAACATTATCATTTATAACAAAATTCAGTATATAATATGTCTTTTTATTAGTTGAGGCAATAATTAGCATGACATAAATGGGATCTACAATTTCATAGCAATATATAATTAATCAGTTTTGTAGTTTTTATAATAATAATGATTTTAATGTGCAAGTAGCTTAGCAGGTTGACAAGGACAGAGACATTTCATATTCACTGCTCTCTGCCTATCCTTTAAGGAATCTAGTGTGACAATATGTTTGTATGTATGTTTTAGGTGCGCTTGAATCTCATAAACCTAAACAAACAAGGCAAGATGTACAACCAGGGCATGGCTCCCGTTACTCGTACATTGCCTGGGAAACCACAATGGGAGAGGATAAGGGATCGGCCAGTTCATTCGGTATTCAGATTGAACTAATTTCATTATTTATTTATTGAATATAATATGGTGCATTGAGAATTTACTGGTAGTATCTTGCATAAAGAGAAGTAATGCCCTATGGAAGCATATCATCAACCACATAAGTATTGTTACTCTGAAAATTAGCAGTTGGAGCACTCTCCATTTAGTATGTATATGAATAGTATCATTAAAACAGAACAACTAAGGAGCAAAACTGCTTAGGGGACCCACATAGATGTATTAGAAGTTCCATAATCTGGCAGTCTTAACAGAAACATCTATAAATGAATTCTGTAATATCTATAAAAACTACTTATCATAATATTGATTAGTCAAAATATTTGTTTTACAGACTGACGACAACACCTTCACATTGAGTTTCAAATACAGAACATCAGAAAACCTAAAAGCAACTACTTTCTTTGCTTTTACGTATCCATACTCATTTGCAGAGCTGCAAATAGCTCTCAACTCTATTGATTTGAAAATGTTGCCATTATCACCTCCACAATCCCCTGATGACATATACTACTACAGGGAGTGCCTTATTTACTCACTTGAAGGTAAGGTTTCTCATAAGATACAGAAACAACAATTACTTATGTGTCAACTTATTAGAATTAAAGGCTTCAACAAACTTTTTAAAAGATTCCAGAATAAATTAGTGTTCCTTGTGTAAAGTTAAATAACATTTTTATAACTCGAATAAAAAAACAGTAATCACGATTACTTTACATGTATCTTATTACAAAATCCTTGAAACTGCATAATCATTATATTTTAGGACGCCGAGTAGACCTGTTAACGATAACTTCACATCATGGCATCACGACAGACAGAGAAGATAGGCTAAAAAATCTTTTTCCAGACAACCAGGAAAGGCCATTTAAGTTTCAGAATAAAAAGGTAAAGTTGTCTTATTTGTATAAATTATCAAGAAAAGACTGCCCGGTCATATTCTATTACTGATTAATTTTCCTTCATCATGATAATTACCATTATTGCCATCATCATTATCTTCCATCACCTTCTCAAACCAAACCGGTATAGCTCCACCGCGAAGTTTAACGGACAAATCTCAGAAAAAATCTTTCATCCACAGATAATTTTCGTATCAGCTCGAGTTCACCCGGGAGAAACACCATCGAGTTTTGTTTTTAACGGCTTCCTGAACCTACTGCTGACGAGGAACGACTCAGTGGCAATTCAGCTGCGCAAACTGTACGTGTTCAAGTTAATACCGTTCCTGAACCCGGACGGTGTCGCCAGAGGGCACTACAGGACGGATACGAGAGGAGTGAATTTAAACAGAGTGTATCTAAACCCGTCTCTGATGTATCATCCGTCTGTGTACGCATCTAGGGCGCTTATAAGGTGCGTTTCAAAATTGTATATTTATGGTTATCTTCAATTTTTAGTTACATAGTTTTTTAAAGATTGTGTTTTTGTTGTTTTGTGTTCATTGTGACCAATATGTCATAAACAACTTTAGGAAAATTTTATTGCCAATAATATGTTTTATTACTTCCATCAGTTACGTATATGATTTTTGGAATTTTCCTTGTCGAGCTTGGTCGATTATATCCTAAATAGTTTAGAAGCATCTAGTTGGTAATTAATTTTTTTTTAATTCTATGTATATGTTTATGGATTTGTTTTTTCTCTTTTATTTTAAAAATAAAAAATGTCTATCATGCGCTCACAATTTTGTGTAAAATATATGGCTGTTTTTTCGGTAACAATTTTTTTATAAAATTTCAGATATTATCACTTTGGCACTGAAAAGGAGGAGGACCCCGTTTGTGACGAGAGCAAAAGTTTTACCTCCCGGAGTATACAAAATATTAGTGAAAGCGCTGAAGTAAGTTTATATGCCGAATTGTTCCTAGCCTATTACATGTATATATTTTCAAAATTTAAGGATTAGAGACCTATTTGTCTAATAATGAGTGAATCTAACTACCAAAACGAAATTGGTTCATTCGGTTCCCACCCGGTAAAATATTTGTTTGATGAACACAACTATTTGTTGTAATACATACATCAACTTAATGATAAGTGACAAGAATAACGAAAATGGGAAACATTTTCAAAGCATTAAATACTATTTAAGTAATGAAAAAAATTTCAGCTAATCGACGTAAAGAAAAAGAGTGCCACGACGTCGCCATACCGCCGTGAGAAGTCGGCCAAGCCAATATCCGTGAACAAGTCCTCGTCCACCATTAAACAGGCGTCGTCGGACAGCACCAAAAGAGACATGAAGTCGTTGAGCGGCGAAGCGGCTAACTTGGCGGAACAAGTAATATAACCTGTTACGGTTTTTTCTGGAACATTCTTCTTACCTTAAGAATAAGACAACTATGGAAAATATAGAAAGAAGTTAAATAGATGATCTGAGTCTGCAAGTACAATGCATATCATTGTTATTAATAATAATGTCGTCGCGTCAAGTCCCTCACGAGGTAGGTAGAGAGTACCAGTACACATGTATCAGGTATAATCTTGAATAATAGTTTGAGCTTTGTTAAGTCTATAGGAATTAATGTAGGTACTAAAATTAAAAAAATAACTTCTGTTACGTAGACAAGGAGATTAGATATATTTCCCTCATATTAAATTTACCGATGAACAGTATCTACATGCTTGGTTGAAATTTTAATATAAATGGAACAAGCTTATCAGATGTTGACTGAAGCTTTATCTGTAGCTAAATTTCATATGCAATTAGTGTTCAATATTACCGTCGTACGACCTGCAACGCTGTAACTTTCCATTGCACACCAATGTCTTGACTTACCGTAGTGACATCTCCGGAAGTTAACAAAACGATATCTTGAACTGATGATATGACTATTTTTTTGTAACACACCACACACTAAATTGTAAATCACACTTGTAAATCTATCGTATATCGTCCAGCTATTAAATATATTCCAAACCCATGCATACAGAGGTACTTTTCGTGTCGCTTAAAGTCATACATACCTATACTACTCCCTATTCCATATTTATATGGCATTAAAGAAAAAATGTTTCAGTTACTTCTCTACAATAGAAAAAGACTATTGCAGTAATTTTGAATATTTGTTTTTTTTTAATATATCGAACCTAGTCTGGAAGTCGTCACAGCCATCTGTTAACGTGTGCAATGTGTTGTTGAATTTTTAATTTTTTTTATTTGTACTGACTCTTTTACCTTCACATTCATCCTCCCAGGTGTATGACATGAAGCTCCAAGAGATCACGTCGCAGAAGAGCAACACGTCCCCCAAAGCGTCAAACACGAACATCGGCCTGGAGACCAGTTCGCTACTCACCGAGAACGTGCTGCGTTCCTGCCTCGGCTCCAACGTGCACCTCAGCACCAGCGAGGAGCTTAACTTCCAGGGCAGCAATCCGCTCAAACCGCTCAGGGATACCTTGAAGAACAGCATCAGCTTACTCATGGAGTCAAGCTCTTCAATAGCTGGGTAACTATTGTAGATTTTACTTTTCATTCAATATCAAGACATATATTAGTGGATACCGTGGTCAGTGTGTGAAGGTCATCGTGTGTCTGTCTATTGCCACTCTATATGAGACTGCGGCCACATCCCGCTTAACATCGGGCGAGATTGTAGTGAAACGCGAATGTTTTAGTGCTCCCAAACTGCCGTTATAAAGTGTTTTAAAACGTTATTGAACAATTGAATGTTTACTAACAAAATAATATGGTAATTTTGCTATTATATATGACAAAATGTTACTTAACAAATAAACGTTACATACATTTTATAACGGCAGTGTAGGAGCACCATTTAAGTATTTAATAAAGTGATATTATTGTGTGCGCAGGGATAGTGCGGCTGGAGCGGGGGGAGTGGCGGGCGCGGGCGGCGCGGCGTGGTGCGGCCAGTGTCGGCGCCGCGCCGCGCTGCCCGGACACAGCGGCGCCACGGTCCGTGCTGCCCGCAACTTATGTATCGATCACACACACTAACGGGGCGTCCCTTAATTACGTGACGCGGTCAAGGGGGAGAGGGCAAATCGAAGCTCATATAATTTTACTTTGGGGAGAAGGGGCGTCTCTCTGCAAGCAAGAAAATAGTATATAATTTTATGTAACGATTTAAGTACTTATTTCATTGTTTCCTTTTCACTGTAATTCTAGTCTACTTATTCAAGCAATTTTTTTTTTCTTTATAGATTAAATCCGATACACTTACGAGATACATGCATTTTGAAAAATCTCATGTGAGGTTGGAGGGTGCGGGAGGGGCTTCGGCAAAATCTCACGAAATCTCACCAGGAACTCTAAAATCACCACCTGCTAAATAATTTTATTTAACATCCTAAAAATAGGTGCCCTAATCCTAATTCCCTGCTCCCTCCCCCCTCCCTTCCTCAATCTACGATATACACCGTTTTACTACTTCAATCATACATCAAATCTATTTTGTTCTTGCACAAAAGCATCTTCGCTAGTCGTTAGAAAATGAACTGTTACAACTTTTTATATTCATCTATTTAAAACGCCGATTGCACAAAAAATAATTGTTTTTACGGTAACACAGGTGCGAACGGATTCTCCGACTTATCATTCAATAGACGAATACAGAGAACATCAGAGGCAACAATTCGATGACCAGGAAAGAAAGGTAAGGGGAAAATTTTAAGTACTACGGTGTAAAGTTCTATTTTATCACAGTATCTTAAAATTTATTAATATGTATCCCATTTACAGTTCCTTCTAAAACATTTCCAGCAGTTCCGTGTTCCGTCGTTTTCGTCTACTTCTTTATTCTTCTTATGCATGCAATTTTTTCTACTTATTATCTAGGGAACATGAAGTAATTATTACCACATATATGTACATAATATGTATATCTTCACGCTAAGTCCCTTACGGGGTAGGCAGAGAGTACGGGGTACCAAATATCCCTATCCTTGCATATTATTACTTTGTATGATAAAAGACATTTTATTGGACTCAATAGTTCTCTCATTTTGTATATCCGCAGCTGTACGACACCGAAACGTCACAAGAAGGCGAGAACGCGTACTTCTGTACGAATTGTTTCAAGAGGTACTTCGTGCCGGAACTCGGCGACGATACCGTCAGCGTGAGTTTTGTTAATTTTTGGCAAAATTTTGTTAATCATGTACATTTAAATGACGACTTAGAATTTAGTTAGAAATATGTTAACTGTTACAGTGGTAGATACAATAAAATATAACTTCTTAGTTCATTTCAAGCATGCATGTGGATGTTTATGAAATGAATACTGAAATATATAAAATGTGACAAATTTGACGCATAGAGAGGTCAATGTATTATTTATTATTAATATTATATCATTATATTAGGGCTCGTACGAGGTAGACAGAGAGCAGCAATTGGTAAATATCACTATCTTTACAATCCTTACATACCTGACTTCCTTATTCCACACGCATGGCTCACTGCATCCATGATTGCTTTATTCAAATTAATTGCTTAGACGAAGAAATAGAATTGATGAATGTGACAATCGTAGATTGTATTCTATTAAGGTTATGTTAAATATATAATAAAATGTGAGTGTTGCCAGCAGCTGCCGCTTCCGCCGCCGGTGGCCGACACGCCGTCGGCGCTGAGTGCGGGCGGCGATGGCGGTGTGCAGAGGGTGCGTTACACCCCTACTTTCACCCCTTATTAGGTTTAGGTTTATAGAATTTATTTCTCATACGAAACATACATTTCATTTATAATGAGATACAAAATAAGAAAGATATTATACCATATTACCTCACATGTCAACCCTCATTTATATCTTACTAAAACTCAAGTCATACCTACGTAGCGAATTCATTCGCCACGTGTCATCACCATCAGCCTACTCCCGTTTTCTGCCGGACATAGGCCTCTCCACTAGCACGCAACTGAACTCACGTGTCATGTTTGGATTAGGCTTAATGAATCACCAACCAAGGGCGGTTGGGTGAGGTGAAAAAACGTGGGGCGCTTTGTGTTATCTTTTCCGTATATATCTTTTCTCGTATATTGAGCACCCCACGCTTTTTTCACAATAATACTATTATTTTTTGTTCATTATTGTTAAAAATATTATAGTTAATGTTGAGGAAAAAGGGG
>DWMG01001380.1:0-15366 GCA_018244855.1 Elbella merops
CTGCCCTTCGGCGGCCAGGGCATTTAGCCGTTCCTATTTAGGCTGCACTATACCGCAATCAGCCGGTCGCCTGAGACTCGTCTGTTATAGCAGGGTGTACTACGTGCACGTAAGGTTGGCTTGGGTTCCTGAGATGGTGGTTGGAACCCCTTACACCACTACCATTAAGTTATAATTTACTTATTCGTTAATAAAATATACTCCAGTTGTTTTAAACCTTTTTAAAGATAATTTTACGATAATTGGAGCATAGAAATATTGTATATGGAGTAGGAAAGCATTCGGCTAAGCAGCAACGTCCAACGGTTAGAAAGAGGGAAAAGATAGTGTTATTCTATCTCTATCTCCGTCTATCTTACTACTGACCCATGCGCAGCAAAAGAACCGCTTGTTTTTCGTGTAATGAACTCACGCTGGCGCTACCTGTGCTGGCGATACCTGTGCGAGTAGAAAGAAACAGAAAAATGAGTAGCCTCATTTTTTTGTTGTACACATTTTAGGCTGGCTCCTTTACTCTATATATAATACCTCTATGGCTAAAAGGTGTGACTTTGACAACTAATTAATAAAGTAACAGGTTATGTTTTAGGTTATAAACAGTTTATTGTCTTCGGCGGGATAGCTTAGACATAAACAGTATAAAATGGAAATAGACGAAGATTTGCCCAGCTATGTGCAAGCTAGATTTAAGACTGATACTGGTGATGAAATTGGGAATCCTTTGGATCTTCCATTAAACGTTACAAAAGATCAACTTAGTCTCATATGTAATGCACTACTACAAGAGGTATTATTTACATGTATTTACCTGTTACACATATTAAGTATACATCTATTGGTGTATTTTATTTATATTTCAATATTCGTTAATAAAATAACAAGTCGTTAATAAAATAACAGCTTTAATATTATTGTTATCATCGTGATCAGCTATTCTTAGTCCGAGACGTTAGCGTCTCCAAAGGCGGTTTTTGCCCAGTTTCCACGCCGAACAGAGTTGTCCATCAGCACATACAGTTGTTGCCATGGGATCGAAAATATTATTGTGTAAATATTACAGACTAACTATAACTATTTCAGGAAAATAAACCATTCCTATTTTTTGTCAAAGACATTGAAATAACAAATACTTTGAAAGATGCCTTTGATGTTGCTAAATTAAACTCTGAAGAAGTAGTAGACATTATATACCAACAACAAGCTGTTTTCCGAGTAAGGCCGATCACAAGATGCACTAGGTAAGTAAATTACTTTTTAGGTAGATTGGCATAGTATGAAAATTTTATAAATTGATGTATAATGCAATGTTATACCTATAATTCTTTATGATATCCTAAATTTACATTATTTATAGATGTATGTCTAATCACCTAATGCCTGTACAATTTTAAATATTTTGATAAAGAACTGTATATTAAAATCTGAAATTGGATATTATTATTAAAATTTAATAACACGTAACTGTTATAATTTACACTTCAATGTTATAATTCTATTTACTTACAATTAGATGTTAAAAATGTGCTTATTTATAACTGTTGTGTTACTATTTCAAATTTTCACAGCTCAATACCTGGTCATGCAGAGGCGGTGATATCAACTAGCTTCAGCCCATCGGGAAAACATTTGGCAAGTGGTTCTGGTGATACCACCGTACGATTTTGGGACTTAAACACACAAACCCCTCTATATGTCTGTAAAGGTAGGTAGGTAATATATAACCATATATTTTTGTGATTACATTTTACTGCCTTGCTGGTTTATGGTTGCAAACATGACTGTTGATTGATTGCAATTCTTAGTGGTGGCTCAGAGTCTAAGTTTTGGCTCAGTAAATGTATGTCAATATCCTGTATTCCTTGGGACATAACTGCTAAAAGTGTAAGTACTACTTTGAAGTGTAGAGTCATAATATACATTGTTTTAGGTCACACAAATTGGGTACTGTGTATTAGCTGGTCTCCAGATGGCATGAAATTGGCTTCAGCATGTAAACAAGGCAGGATATTACTTTGGGATCCTGTTACAGGCAATCAAATTGGCAATCCTATGTTAGGCCATAAACAGTGGGTTACAGCATTGGCTTGGGAACCATATATCAGGTATATGGAAATCCTAAATAGATTTTCACTCTGTTGTTATTACTATTATTTTTACACTATTGTATTTATAGAGAAGCCTAGAGAGATCCTCCTGGAGAATTTGATCTTCTGAACTAAGGTGTGCAGGTTACCTCATGAAAAAAAAATTCTCTAAGTTGTGTAAAGTCTGATTACTCACACTTAGCCAGTGTGGCACACTATGGGCATAACTGTATCAATTCTGAGAGGAGACCTGTGTACCAACAGTGAAATGATGAAATAGTCATCAGAGCTATCACTCATAACCCTTATGTTCTATTCACCACATTAATGTCTTTATATAAAAGTTTTTGCTTCCTCATATTTTTTTATTAGTAGATTTTGTTTATTTTTATTACAACAATTTTTATTAGTAGATTTGGTTGTACGCAACAAAATCTACTAATAAAAAATGTTCTTAATAACTAAATATAACTTCATTAATCAAGATAGATAAAATATATTGCTTGAATTTGAATTTTTTTCCATAGAAATCCAGAATGTCGGAAGCTCGCGAGCTCATCCAAGGATGGAGATGTCAGGATATGGGACACAGTGACCTGTCTCACAATATTGAGCCTCACAGGTCACTCTAAGGCAGTCACATGTGTGAAATGGGGAGGTACAGGCCTTATCTACACATCTTCACAAGACAGGACAATTAAAGTAAGAACCTTAAAGGAAATCAAATCTACTTTTGCATGTGTCCTCTATGCTTTTTGTTTATAAGTATTTACTATTTGGTACTAAAAAATATATCTTTTTATTTTTACTACTTGTATTCAGCCATTAGTTTGTAATCAAAATTTTTATTTATATCTGTGTACAGGCAATGTGTCTTGGCATTCATAATAATTATTTTCCTTTAAGACAGTTTACAATATTGCCTACATTAATATTAAAGGAGTTTCTAAATATAAAACATGTTCTTGGTATTTATTACAGGTATGGAGAGCTGAAGATGGAATTCTTTGCAGGACTTTGGAAGGTCATGCTCACTGGGTTAATACATTAGCTCTCAGTACAGATTATGTGCTACGCACAGGGCCTTTTCACCCAATTCTCGACAAAGATGGTGCTGGATCAGATAGTAAGTTTTATTAATAATATCTTATAGTAATGGCAAGAAAATCTACACAATATTACACAAAATGTGAAGCTGAACTCGGAGTCAACATTTAGGCACTGTGTATGGCATTAGGCTCATCCCCTATTCCATTGGAAGACATAACATAATCGATGACTTACTTGTATTAAACTTCTGTGCCTACACCTTCATGGTACTACAGGTATGTTGTTATGCAGACTATTGATAAAATTGATAAGTTGCTCTTCTTTAAACCATTGTTTATATTTGAGTACAGTATATTAGATTTTATGTTTTGATATATCATAAAAATATTAAATGGACTTGACAACTGTTGTTAAGCGGCCAATAAAAAAATCTCTAGTATTAATAAGGATCTAGTAGTAATAAGGTACCAGCTGATCATCACATTTCCTTATCATTAATTATATATTGGAACACTTGATTATTTATTAACAAATACTCTTTCTATGTAATGTGCTTAGTAATTTCTCACATTTTCAGAAAAGGTATTACACCGACGTGCTTTGGAGAGATATGAGGAGACATGCCCACAAGGAGCTGAGCGCTTAGTATCAGGATCAGATGACTTCACGTTATTCCTCTGGTTGCCCGAAAAAGAAAAGAGACCACTGGCACGTATGACAGGCCATCAACAGCTTATTAACGATGTCAAATTCTCACCCGATACTAGGTAATTTCTTCTTTCTGTTAGGGCTTTCATCTTTCTGTTATTCCCTAAACTTGCAGTTATTGATATAAACTGTTAGCAATACTCAAAGAACACTTTTTAGCATTAGCTCATTGCAAAAGGATTTATTGGAACCTAATTGTAACTGTTTCAAAATAGTAAAGAATGTAATTGATAAAGTA
Source organism: Elbella merops (assembly GCA_018244855.1). NCBI lineage: Eukaryota > Metazoa > Arthropoda > Insecta > Lepidoptera > Hesperiidae > Elbella > Elbella merops. The sequence continues at coordinate 4,081 of DWMG01001380.1, forward strand.
ATCCATATCACTCTAGGCACCAGGGTCAGTAGTAAAATTTTGTCACTTAATTATGAACCTTAATAAACTGTCATAAAGCATTGTGTTACTGGAAAGTGTATCTTCCAAACAAAAATCGAAAACAAATCATAGGATTTCTTATGAAGCTGAAGCTCTAATAAATCAACATCATATCCAGGAGGATTATTCAATTTGATTATGACTTAACAAGTCATTCGATAATTTTAGAATCTTTGCATCAGCATCATTTGACAAATCTGTAAAATTATGGGAATCATTGACTGGAAAATTCATAACAACATTAAGAGGACATGTCCAGGCAGTGTACATGGTAGCATGGTCAGCTGACTCCAGGTTTCTTTTAAGCTCAAGTGCAGATTCCACATTAAAAGGTGAAGTATGTTAAATAATCTATTAAAGTAATCTTACTGTAAAATGTAAAAAGTATATAGACTTTTAAAATGACAGAGCTAACAGTGTACAATTGTTCAAAGAAAAAGTGCCAGGTTTAAATTAAAGTAAAATTCTTTTTTTGGTATATTCTGTATAAACTTAAAAACTAGAATAAAGCAGATCTTTTTACTATCAGTCATAATTTTTTTATTTTGTAATCTAATCTTCTTATCTTAAATTAATTATAATTCAAGTCTTTAAAATATTTTCATTTTTTAGTTTGGAACATGAAGACAAAAAAATTGGAGCTAGATCTCCCAGGCCATGCCGATGAGGTGTTTGCTGTTGACTGGTCCCCGGATGGCTCATATGTGGCATCAGGAGGAAAAGACAAAGTTTTAAAATTGTATGTTCATTTTATCATTACCCATCAGCACTCTCTCTCCACCCTTTTATTATTCCTTTATTGAAACTCAGAAGTATTAAGAGTATGAAACATTCCTTTATTGAACTCAGGATAAGAGGGTTAAGGCTATTTGCAGTAAGACTTCCTTATTTTAATTTAACATTAATGGACTTGATGGTACAGAGACAGGATCTGAAGAGCATGGGTATTAAAGGCCAGAAAGACAAAGCTGGACACAGATCTCGCCTGGAGCATCACTTAACCAGACCAAGGCTTGCCTGCAGCTGTACTGCCTTAGATAATAATGATTTTGAGAGTAATGAACCTACCACCTAAGCTGAAAATTGTGGGTTCAATTCCTAGCCATAACAAACATTTGTTGAGCATTAATGCTTGCAATTCTACATATAAAATTGTTAATTGAAGTATTTAGAAATTTAGGTGTATATGACCTGTCTGGTGACCATAAATCGGAGTTTCTTTAATTTTAGATCTGATCACTGTATGTGAGTTGTTTCAATATATTTGAAACTCATTTTAGCATTCTCATTATAATAACATTTATTTATTACAGATGGCAACACTAAACAACGAGAATTGTGAAGCATAATTTTATTGTTAAAAAAAGTTGTATACATTATATAAGATAATGACAGTTAACTGGGTTTTACTTAATTTTAATACTCTTTTTAACATTTGCCTTTATACCTGATACTTCTCCTCCATACCGGGTCAGCTCTTTTCGAGGTTCACGAACTGCACCCTTCCTCCTGATTTTAGCCTTTCTGTATTTCTGCTTATGCTTTACCCGTGGATTTCTCTGCTCCTTCTTTCTGTGAGGTGTAAGGCCTTTGTTCTTTGCAATTTGATAAGTAATTTCACGCTTATCACCAACATCATTAGCAATAATATCCTTAGATGAATTGGAGACTTTCGCTTCACTCTCCTCAGCATCTTCATTATCAGAAAATCCACTTTCTTCTGACTCATTAGTGACCTTGAGTATATTATCATTATCATTCTCTTCAAAGAAGTCATTTCCCTCACATTCTTCATCATCTGACACCCCAGTGTCAGCACCATCGTCTTTAATCATCAGACTTGTGAGTTTCAATTTCTTTGCATTTTGAGTGGAATCCATTTGCTTATCTGACTTTCGTTTATTCCTAACCTTGTCTTTGTCCATTTTGAATATTTCTAAGTTGTTCTTCATGGCAGTCAATATTTTATCTATTTGTGGTTTTATCACTTCGAGATATATAGGTTCCATTTTGTTTAGAATTTGCCTGTACTGATATAACCTTTTTATGACTGGATGGTTTTGTATATTCACTTTTTGACTTTTTAATAATAAATAGAAACTTATGTTAGTGCAGTAATTCAATATGAGTTCATAATTTGTTTTGACAAATTTAGACGCTGGACAAGAGGGTAATTTTCCACCTTTGACAAGATCTAAGACAGGTTGTAAATCATCTTTAGCCACTGTTAACTTACTCTTAAAATCCTCAACAAGACCTAAAAATTCTGGACTTTCCTTTTCAAGTATCTGCAACTTTTGTTTATTTGACAATTGGCTTAAATCACTTTTGATTGTAGATTTTTGTTTATCATCCTGAATTTGAGAGTTGAAGAATTCTAACGAAAAATCCTCTTCTGTGAGTTGTTCTATAAGCCTTTTTTGTATGTTTTTAGCTTCTTCCTCTTCTAATAAAGCATCTTCTTCATCACCCTGAAATCCTCCATAATCCTCATCTACATAATCTGTAGAGTAGTAAGACCGCTTCTTTTTGCCCCAAGCCTTAGAATCCGGGAGGTCTTCATCAGATTTTTCTTGTCCTTCTATATCACTGTCAGCAATATCTGCTTCTTTTTTGTCGTCCAAATCATCGTCGTCGGAACCCGAAAAACCATAAACTTCGTCTTCACTGTCCGATTCGTGTTTTCTTTTACGCAGTTTATTTAGAATTTGTTTTTCATTTTCTGAATAACCATCTTCGGAATCAGAAGGCTCATAGTTTCCTTGCATATCATACTTAGTATTTACACTGAAACAAAATTCCTTACATTTAATATACTTACAAACATCACGTTTCATGTAATAAACAATGATCAACTTTACAATGCTGTAAAACAATTAAGCTGCAGTGGATAACACTTACTCATCCTGAGAGGAAAACACATTACCGTCCAGATGGTGGCAAGGCACGTGTTTGTCAAATTGTAAGCTCTACTTAGAATTTGGTAATTTTAATGGTAAAATTGTAAATTAAGAGAACCATAATAGATCACAGTATTCAAAATTTCAGAGTACGAACCTGATTTTGTCTGCCATTGCGTAGTTAATCAATTACTGGTAATGGAAAAGTAAAAGGTATGCATTCCCGAGCCTAAGGTTATAAATATTATGGTTACAAACACAACTACACAATCAACTTCATAAATTATTAAAGAAAAGGAATTGTAGTAAAATTAAAATAGTTCGTAGTAATCTATTAGCCGTAAAAATTAAGGTCCACACGATGAACGAACAAATCATGGATATATAATCACAGATAATATAACAATGTTCCGTATGAATTGTGACATTGCAAATAAATTAAACAGATAACAAACTTTAACGCGATGCGATGCAGAGCTATTGACTTTAGCTGTAAGAATTTGAGTAAGTTTTTATGGCTTGCATTAATAAATTAATATCAGAACAATAGAATTTTACGGCACATTATTAAATAAAATTGGATTATGTCACACGACAGTTTAATGTAAGACAATATTAATAAAACTATAAAAAAACATAATGTAACATAATTAAAATAAAAAGAAATATAAATTTTTGTTGTACATTACTCTATGATGAATGTCTATAAGACAATCTATAAAATCACGACCAAATTAAAAATTTCATTATTATATCCCAAGGTGTTGAAAACATTCAAAAGTTGGTTAACTAGTTGGTGTGTTCTGCAAAACTTACTATGATTTATCAAATAACGTAATATATGTTTTATAGTACTAACTAGCAACCACAATAAATTTCGGGTGGCTAGGTATATTTTACACTATTTAATTGCATGATCATGATACTAACTCTTATTAAAATAAATAGTTTCGTAATCAATATTGTTATGTGTATAGATAAATTGCCTTTCAAATTATTCGAATCGAATCTATCGTTTAGAAGCTGAATAATATCATGAACAAGTTTTGACACATAAAATTGCACCTATATGTAATATCCCGTAGAGCGCGTAGTACAACTCTATTGATAGTTATAATCCGCATTTATTCACCATGTAACATTGGGGATTTAATTTTTCTCATTTTACAAGATGGTTCGTGCATAATATTATTAGTACTTCATTATGACGAAACATAGAATATATGTTCGAACATATAATTATTTCAAGAGTAAATCATGAAGTCATAAACTCAGTGTATACAAACACACTTTAGCAAAAAAAAATAGAAATCTCATTTACTTTACTTTGTGTAACTGTAGAGAAATCTGTGGAGTGCTTAGAAGCTTACCTTACTTTTATTACAAAATAAGCAACCTTCAGATTAAAAATCAATAATCAAGAAATAAGTATTAATTAGGAATGACAGTAAGTATCATATTGTTTCATTCTTGCTTTTATATTACGGCGTGATTAGATAAATTACAAAATGTATTTAAAATGGACCGAATAAATATTATCTCAGACTGACAATTATAAACATGAAAACAAGTTGAGAACGTCAATTTGTCAATTCAAAAGCATAGAGATATTATATATAGAGTGGGGAAGACATACGGCTGGCTGTAGACGGCAGTGTTTGACGGTTTATAAAGTTTATACGTTTATTTCGTTATTTCGTTAACTATCTCTCGCTATCTCACTACTGATGCAACTCACGCTAGAGCTACGTATGCGTGCGCAAGTAGAAGGAGACAGATAGTTAAGCTTTGCTTTCTCTTTTTATTCGATGGACACTTTTTAGGCCACCTAATCTATATATAATATATCTATGCGAATGGTAGGTATTAGGTGGTCTAGACATGTACATACACACCGTGTATACCGGTTGTTTGTTGTTAATACTAATATACACATAATTATACATTAAAACAACATAACCTGGGTTTGAACGAGATTACGCCTAAACATGTAATTTCAATCTGTCGTATCGCATGAATTTAATTATAAAAATCAGCACTTAAGGACAAAAACAATGGGTTCTGGGAACTTTCCAACGTCTTTGTTAATTATTGTATTTGTCATATATATTTTAAATAGCCAAAATATCGTAGTAAGAGCTTTTAAAGCAAAGGATATAAATGAATGTCAGCGTTGTAAGGTTTTAACTCAATCAGTTAAACACTGGCTGGCCGAAACTTCACGAGGATTTCACGAAGGTGGAGACACAGCCTGGCAAGAAGCTAAGTTAAAATCGTACGCGCGAAGCGAAATGCGGCTTGTCGAGATACAGGAACGTTTGTGTACTGAGCTAGATTCGAAGTACCAGAACGAATGCTATGCTATAATGGAAGAAACTGACCAATTGCTCGATAAGTGGTGGTTCCATGAAGATTACAAAACTCTTGACTTGTTCACATGGCTATGCATCGAAACACTATTATACTGTTGCCCAAAAAATCACTATGGGCCTACATGTAGTATATGCCCTTTAAATAAAGACCTAAAAGTATGCAGTGACAAAGGCAAATGTGATGGTGAGGGAACAAGACAAGGGAATGGTTCATGTATTTGCAAAAAGGGATATTCCGGCAAACTCTGTGAGCAATGTGCTGAAAATTACTATGTCAATGAATTGGGTACATGTGATCCATGCCATCCATCATGCCAAGGGTGCAGTGGTGACGGCCCTGAATCTTGTCACTTATGCAAACTTGGATGGCAGCTGGAATCTGGAGTATGTGTTGACATTGATGAATGTGCTGATGGTTCTGCATGTAAATCTGATGAGTTCTGTACAAATAAAAACGGGAGCTATTCCTGTAAAGGTTGTCATGAATCATGCCAGACCTGCAAAGCTGCAGGTCCAAGAAACTGCATAACATGTGTGTCAAAGCTTGTGATGGTCAATGGCATGTGCATTGATGATCAGCTTCTAACAGTCTTGATGCAACGAACAGCATCATATATAATAATGATGTTCATAACACTTTTTCTATTCCAAAGATCACAAGACACAGCTTATTTATTGTTAGTTAGTTTATTAATTACTGTTTATTATTATGAGATGTCATCGGAAGTAGGCCTAATAGATATAATTGACCATATATTTTTCTAGTTAATTCATTGTGTATCAGTTTGTTAGGTGGTAAATGAAACAGATTCTAAAGGTGTAATAAAAATACATTTTATTGTGAAAGGTAAATCTACAATACATTATCATTTATATACAAAAAATTAAATACAATGCTCGAATCTAATAACCAATTTTACAAACTAACAAAAATTGTGTAAATACTTAAAATAAAGCTATATGTAATATAAATCAGTGACATAAATGAAAAAATAAAGGTAACAATGGTATTGGGGCCTTTCACGGTGTATTTCGTTATTTAGTAAGTAACAAATGTTTATGAAAACTGTAATATTATATAATGTTACAGTATTAATTATAATACTATGATAATTCTGCTTTAAATAAAGCTAGGCTGCAATAGATACCACATAATTTTGTTATAATTTTCATGACAACCTGCCCTAATTGTTTTCTTTTTGTATTGCATTCACAGTGGAAAAAAATGTTATATAACACACCTATGAATGGTACTTCTGATGAAGTATACAATGGGGTTATTGGAAGCCAACAAATTAAATAGTGAAACTTTCCATTCAATCCTGGAGCTGGTACTAATTAAGAGCAACTATATGGCTATTGAGTTTTAAAATTGAGAGATTTTTTTGTGCATAGTACCTTGATAATAAGTATAGGTATATACTTTATACCCACACAAACTGAAGCAGAGTGGTTCATTATGGCTTTTCATGATCATAGAATGGTTAGTCTGATAATGATCATAAAGCTTCATAAAAGTTCAATTATTGTAAAAAAAGAATTTAGTATATTAAGCTATGTGACAGATATATTCAAAATGACAAACAAAATTTACTATTTAAATCTACCAGGATATTAGAATTGACATACTTCTTAACATAGGACCTAAGCAGTTACATGAAAAAAAGTTTTCATTCAGTACAGCTCCAAAGTAATTTGTGTATTGGTTTGAATGGAAGTAACAGAGTTTGAGACTACACTGATATAAATCAGTGCCCCCTTTTATTTATATGTAAAGTACCTATTAAAAAACTCAAAAAACTTATAATGATTCACTCCCACTATTAAAACTTACTGTCAAACAACACGCAAATCATAAATTGTAGATCATGTTACACAATGTATTTTTGTGTAAAGCAGTCTTATAAACATTATTTTACCAATGTTGTAAACGCTATATTGGCATTTTTAGTTTGGCTTATTTTAGGCAGATATTTTTATATTAGAAAAAGGTTAAAAATGAACTACTAAATCTATTAGAGCACCTGTTCATTGGGCCAACCGGCAAAGGAATCAAGTGGTCTTGTCGGTTCATAATAGCTAATTATGGAGCATGAAGCGACATAAAATTTATTATTGTGATGCAAAGTAGTTCTGTTCGTAAAAATCAGAACCTAATTTCCCCTTCACAAACCTACATTCTGAAATGTTAACACTGTAGATTGAGGTAGTATCTTGTAGTTCTACTGGTAGAAATTATCACATCCCCAGCCTATTGTACAGGCACCCTAAACAAACAGCTGTCTGATATTAAATATTATGATTGTCCAGCCCACACTAACTCACCAGTAATCAAGCACACAATATGGACTACTAAGACATAATATTCACTTAGATTCATTCAATTTAACCACTGAAATAGAACCTTTCAATTAAGACATTTTACTGTTATATTAATGTTATTACTGTTATTACTGTTATATTAATGTTAATACAGATTATTGCTGGATAATTATCAGTTCATCCTTCAAATAGTTTGGAATTCTTAAAATAAAAATAAAAACAAATACACTCATTAGGTGGTAAGTTGGGGTTTTGTAACATAATTTATGGAAATATGTTTTTAGTACACTTAAGATATTAATATATTATTCAACAAAATAAATCCTTGTAAAATAAGTGTTAATGATTATTAATAAAATCAACACAAATTATAAATGAAACAACTTTGTTCTAAATTTTCATTTTTGGTAATTTGTTATAATTAAGTACTAATGTAACATTAGCTTTAAATATACTACTTGGAAATAAAGTAAACCCTAATAAAGTTTTACTAGCAACTCTCATCCTCGGAATCTTGACAGTTGTTGGTGAAATTGGAGAACTAATAGTACTAGAAGTGGTACTACATTAAAAGTAAAATTAACAAAAACGCACGACTAGCACTTAAAATGCTGCAATATCCTGAAAAAGCTTTATCATGATAAAACAATTATTACCAAAAACCCAAAATAGGTTCTCACTCTACAGATAAATCAATTTCCACTTCTAAACAGTATTGGGATATCAACATCGCCCAGCACTCAACACACCAACCTGTGGAATATAAAAAGTCCTACTTTTCCACACAGATATTAACTTCAGTCTGCATATGATCATGCTTATTATAAATTTATTACAATCATTATTTTCGGTCCCATATAAAATACTCTTTGAATACTTCCATGTATTAAATCCAATTAATACACTGACGAATATAGGTAACAGGGTGGCTACTTCGACGTACACCAATTTGGTGTCACAAGCATATGTTAATATGTCATGTTTATTTCATTCGCAGCAATATAAATGTTACTAGATACACACAATAGCCATATATCTGATAAATAAACATTGGTTTACACGTAGACAGACTGTACATTATATTGATTGCATAAAATACCTATGTAATTAAAAAGAAAAATTTTCCTTTTTACCATGACATTGGTATAAAGTCCACGATCAAACGTCATTGTGAAAAAAGTAAATCTACAAATCCTTGTAGTTTAAAACAGGTTCGTTTATTTAATTCTAAGTATCGTGTAAATGATATTTCTCCTTATCAATACATTTCTGTCATTCCTCGTGTCTTGCATTCATGGAATGTATCGTGACAAACCTCTTACGGCGTAGCTTTGCGTGATGTAATAATTGTAAATGTAAGTAAAATACCACAAATTACAATACAAAAACTATAAAAGCTTCAAAAAGTTTTTACTTCTATGATATCTATTAACTATCGCAGTAATAAGTCAGTCCCGCGCCCAAAAAACTTTTTAACCATCTTGTCCTCGGACATGTTGTTGATTTGAAAAAACATTGGATACATAAAAAGCTAGAAATATCAATGCGAAAACGTACTATGAAAAGTTGCTTATTGTATAATTTACCATTATTAATAGAAGTTCACAAAATGTCTATGTAGTTGCAAAGTACTGCCTATTTCTATATATATAACACTGGACGATTGTTATAGTATGGTACGGTATGTGTGTAAATACTAATAGTCGAGTACGGTGTAAAGCTTTAGCAAATTATTTGACTAGCTTAATCGTTCAATATCTATTGCTGTAAAAACATTTCCATAATGCTATAAGGATAAGTGTATTCTATTTTCAAATTTTGGCGCACAATTTATCTGAATAGTAAAAAGATGATAACCTGAATTTTATGTTGAAACGTATTTTGAAAAAAATTAATATATAATTTTAGAGATTTTCTATATTTAAATATAGAACAAGGAGTGGACCTTAAATTCAGTGGAAGTCCGCGGATTTGTAAAGTACTGAAAATTGACACTTATAATGAATCCTTTGAATATAAAGGGTATAAAGAACTTGGGCGTGAAATAATCGAAATTAATGAAAATTATATTGAGATGTTAAGGTAATTTGAATAAAATAGTGATTTTTATATGAAAATATTCATTTGATGTCATGTCATTATATAAGTATGGTTGAACTACGTGAACATTCTTTTTCCATGACGTGGCTCATGTCATAAAAGAACAATGTTCTAAAACACAATCAATTAAACTCCATATTTATGTTTACGGGATCAATATTGGAAATATTGTTGTGAGGAATAATCGCATTTGAAACAACCAGTTCCGAAAACTATATTGCTCACGTAAACTATTAATGAAATAATATTATATAATGGATGCGGAATACGGAACGTATAATTACGTTCCGTATTCCGCAAATTGTTTCTTTTCTGGTACATGGTATTAGAAATATGTTCCAAATTTTCGTAGGCGCTAAACTTAAAGCTTAGAAATACATACGGTACTAAGGCGACGTGTGCGAAGGAGTTTATCAGAGAATGGTATGATTAAGTGTATATTGAAATTGCGATAAATCCAAGGTTGGATAAGTACATACATAGGTACAAAATGGTTTTGCCTAAAATAGCGCTGCCTGATTAGCTTGCCTCTCAACATACGCCTACCATAAGGTAATAAGCGGGGATCACATTAAAATACCAATCGCATAAGACTAATTGCGCGAAATATTTATCCTTGTCACAAACAGCTAATATTGTCAAGTTGTAATATCGATGAATTAGTTACATGAAATAGAAACGTGTAAGGCGGATTTTTGCTACATTGGTGACGTGCTTTTTATTCTAATTCTAATGAAGTAAAATGCTGTGAGTTTCCTTCGGTACTAGAGGTGTCTATGTTGTCGGCACCTTAACAGTTGAGATAATGTAAAGGGAGATACTTGAGGTCGCGCAATCAGTAGTAAGGAAGTGGGTCCGTGGCGGCTGCGGGCGGTCAGGGCGCGCGGTGGTGCGAGGCGAGCTGCGCGGCCAGCTGGCGCTGCTGCAGCAGACAGTAAAGAATGCCGGCCTGCGCCATGGCGTCCACGGTGCCGGCCGCCAGCTGGTCGGCGCGCTGCTTGCCGCCCGCCGCCGCCGCCGGCCGCAGCAGCGTCGGCCCGAACACTGTCGCCAGGTTGTGGATCGACATCTTGTTCTCGCTCTCGTGCTGGTTCACCCTGCGGTCCATCGAGCTCGTTTTTAATTCTTACCGTTTCACTCCTTTGAGACCCACATCTTAGCAATTATAAATAATTAAAATTATTTAGAGAGATTAATTAAAATTATTTTGTAAATGCAAAATGGAACACAAGGTGACGCCAGTGGCAGACGCCAGTAAGCAGAGGCAGGCGAGCGCGCACTTGACGAAGTGGTTGAGCAGGAAGTCGATGCAGTTCTTGTTGAGGTCGGGCAGCTGCGCGTAGCACTTGAGGAGCGCGTGGCGGCGCGTGTGCGCGGGGCCCGAGTCCAGCGCCGCGCCCGCGCCCTGCGCGCACACACAAAGCTTACGGTAAACACACACTCGCATCACTTATTCTATTTTTGAAGTTATACTTCTTTATGCGCGTTATGAAAAAATTATGAGAATGAAATTTTAAGATTCGTCACACAAA
>DWMG01001381.1:0-15363 GCA_018244855.1 Elbella merops
CTGAATATTTTCGAAATTTGAATACTATTTTACTGCCTTTTTTAACCGTTCGAGCATAACATTACTCTGCTCCACAGATCTCTTGCCATCTGCTCTTCCTTAACGAGAAGTAAGAATTTAGATTTAAATATTTCTAAACATTTTATTTTGAATTAATTAATTTGTAAATACAGTACAAATCAGAATATCACTATTTTATTACACAAATCATCTATTTTAAATAAATGTTAAGATTATCTGTATATATTAAAATAATAATCTTTAGAAAGTGTATTTGTTACAAGTACCTACGAATAAAATGTAGTAAAGACACTATAATTGTAATATTATTCTGGTGAATGAGCTATAAAATAGTTAAATGTCGACGTGTAAAATATTATATTCTAGATAAAAATGATGTATTGAATACGGCTATCAGTGTGAATATAAATGGTTTAAGTTTTTGATTACTCGTGTACATAGGTATATGTGTAAAGTCATTGGGAACACTATTCGTTTAAATATTTTTAAAATTTCTTATTTACAATATTAATATAACAGAGGACGGCGTTTTAAAAAACGTGATATTTTTCTGGTTTGAATGAAATTAAAAATACATTAGTTAATATTTGGTACAGTGGTTACTGAACCTGACTGCTGAGCCAGGGGTTGTGGGTTCGATTCCCACCCAGAATAAATATTAGTATGGTGAGCACAAGTATTTGTTCTGTGTCTGGCTGTACTAAAAAGCATATATGTAAGTATATATGTATGTAAAAAGCATATATGTATATATAGAGTTTAACACTCGCATAATAGAAACTAACTGGAATTAGATGGCCGTGTTTAGAGATGTGCTAAGATATTATTATAATTATTATTGTTACAATGACTGTAAATGTCGTCAGTAAAGTTAACCGCAAATTTCCACATATCTGTATATTTACTGTTGTATGTCGATGTGCCAAAATTAATTTTATTATTGGCCCCTCCGTACTTATACGTATATCGCCCTTGTAAATACATCATACAATCAGCCCTAGATTCACTGTGTTAATGTGTGTAGGTATTAGTTTAGAATTAATGACAAGTATTATGTAAATATTAACGAGGAGAAAGAAAAAAGTGTTATATTTTTAATTTACATCAATGAAGGGAGACACTGAGTTTGCGCTTAATTAAGCTTCGAGATTAATTTTCCCCGAAACTCAATGTTATTCGTTCATTTACCCTCCTTGTATTCATTTATCTTTTCTACAATGTATATTAATACTATTATACTTAAGCAATAATATTTCTTAGTGGTTTTTTCACCTTAGGGATTGATTATACATATATGTACATATGTAACGGCTTAGCTCATGTACGGTATCCCACCGGTACGTATAAAAATCATGCACATCACTCACGAAACATTGCTTGATTTTATGCGGTGTTACATTATTCTTGTACAGGTAAAACTTTTGTGCTTCTAATTCCAATATACATATGTATGTATTTCTTACTCATTCATTTAAGGGTGAATGAAAACATCGTGAGTTCCTCCCCGATTCAATTCTACATAATATTCTCTGTGGTGTGTGAAGTCTGACAACCCGCAGTCGCTTTAGATGTTTTCATTCTGAAGAGAGTGTTGTGTTCATCGGTGGAACCGTAATTGGTCTAAATGTAAAAAATCCATTCAAATAAATATTTAAATGTCTCTGACTCTGCAAGGTGTGTGGAGTTGTTTTCCAAACTTCGATATTATATTTTGTTATTTCACGAGATTCTGTTATATTTGTCCATAATGAAAAATAAATGAACTTCGCAATCTTTTTCTCATTAAGACTATCATAATAAAAGTCTAACTATTTACGAGATAAAGTTGTGCTTTTTTAATATTTTTAGATTAGTTTATACCTAACATTGCATCATTAACATATATATATTAAAACAAACCAAAACAAAAAATGAATGAACTACGAGTAACTGAATATTTTAATTAAATCGTCCAAGTACATTTTTTTATCTAGTCTCAGACATATAAAGATACATTTTATATATTACATAGATACATTTTATTTGTAAACAAAATATTTACTTTGTTAAGTCAATTGGCAGCCCTACTTTATAACCGAGAGCGCGTAGAGATTGTACGCGATGCTGTTAATTGGGATTACCGGAAACATGAACGAATAAATTTTTTTTCCAGCAAGTTCGTGCATTATTAGTTTTCCCATTCACTTCGTAGGGTTGTGTTAAATCTTTAATATAAATATATAATTTTTTAAAATAAGGTTATTCAAGAAACAAGAAATCTTCAAACCAATACGCAGTAAGGTAATACAAGTTAATTAAAGGCGACGACGATCGGCCACGGTGACCATTTACGATTAAGTTCCATTACGTTAACGATGTTTAAACATAAAGCCACATGGTATTAAACGACAGATTATAATTAATCATTTAAATAAATATCGAAGATGCTATTGAGGTTGCATTGAACCTTACAAAATATCGAAACAAAGCCAATAACATGCCTTTTGTAATAGATTTTCACAAAATATCCTCAAAAGTTTTTATAACCAAATTCCAACAGATATCTCGAAATAAAATATTCGACAAATGCATTATAATTTTAAATACTTGCAAATTGAATTTAAAGTTAAATCAGCCCATCACTACAGGACGCAGAGCGTAAGCGCGAATTCCATATTTCCATTTCCAAATTGGATTCCACTTTTTTTCATGTTGCGCTGGAATTTCAGTTTTTAATGTTTGTATGCATATTTTCGCTCCCAGTTAGTTCTGGATTCATGTATGCTATGAGATATGGATGGTACTCTAACTTTTAAGAGTTATCTTTTACGGAGTTTGAGAGGTGTTTTTGTGGTTTGAGAGATGAGAGGTTTCACGGTATGTATATTCTTATATGTATACACTGTATGTGTGTACACGGTATGTTTTTTCAGAAAATATGTTTATGTAAGAAAGTGGTATATTTGTCTTTTTTCTTAGCTTATTTTCCAATTATGGTAGAAAAGTTCCTTAAATGAAATATTTTTTATTCAGGGTACATATTGTTTGTTCTAGAATCAAAATGCAATGATATAAGAGAAAAGTTGTATATGGATTCGAGCATATAAATGAACGACTTAAGTAGCCAATAGCGACGATAAATAATTTAATTCAGTGGGAAAATAGTCCTTATTCTATTGCACTTGACACAATATCACTGCGCAATTTCTGGAATGTACTCCCAATGCTTTCCCGTCCTTTAATATCTTTAGTGTCTATATTTAACAATCCAATCATAAAATAACGATTTTATGTACATGTCTATTCTGAAAAAATAACCTGTGTCCCAGCATTACTTATTTACAACTTGAAAGGCGTAAGAAAGGAAATGTTTAGCTTATTTAGTCCCCGAAATCTGAGCTGAAAAGCGGATTAACTGGTCTATTCGTATTTTTATATTTGAGACAAAGTCATGATGACAGGTAAAAATCACATCGTATTTAATGAGAAATTCTCAATATGTCTCCCTTCTTGTTTCGAATTTACAGTATAACTTTTTATCAAACTATTTTACGGAATAAAAAATATTAGACTTTTTTATGGAAGATTGGATATAAATAAATCTGACCATAGACAAAAGGGAATATTAGAAATCATTATTAATTCAGAATATGTCACGCCTTAACTATTGTTTTCCTACTTGTATGGCATTGTCAGATATTTTCCCGCCAATGTCAATATCAGTAGAATAAAATTATTACTCAGGGGCTTGAACGATACACGAAAACAGAAGATGAACAGACTAGCATACATTTTTGCACATATAAGATATTAATATATGAACATAGATGTAGGATTCGTAATGCGTTTAGTTATAATTTTTTAAGGTACCTGAACTGAGTCTTTAATAAAATTCATATTGTTGCAATATTAGCGATATTAAATTATTTTGTCATAAATATTTTGTTACAAGAAGTATTTTCATGTAATATATATAAGAATCTATCACCATCTTTATTATACGAGTATAAAGTATATGCACCTACATATGTTACTGGTCGTGTATAATTTCAGTTGTCTAATGAAGATTGCATATTAAGCTATCCAACAAAACAAGTGTTATAGATTATATTTTTAAATTAACAGATCATGTATTTGCAATTACCTACTCCTAATAAAATTATTTTTTATATTTTAACTTAAATACATTGGCAGTAACATATGTATATATACATAAAACAAATACTATCTATCATTTATAAAAATATAGCATTAAAGTAAATTAATACAAAAGAAAGTATTTATCAAATTACATTGTAATATTTTTAAATAAAATTAATACTTTGTGTGATTTCTAAATATTAATATTATGTGTACATAAAAATTACTAAAATTATATCATTATAATTTTAAATATTGATTCCATTATTATTGTTATTAGAACGTGCAATATATTTTTTTGTTTTGTATAATGTAAAATAAATTATTATATAAATAAAGTAATTAAAACTCAATAAGTATATTTTATTTAACATGAAATGCTTGTCATGTCATAAAAAGCGCAACTAAATTAAAAGTTATGGAGCTGTATACAGAATGTTATAAGAATCTTAAAAAATATAAATGTCCAAGAGGCTACCGCTCAGTTGTCTATCAGCAAAAGATACAGAAATAATTACGTGCCCTATTCATTTTTCCTACAAAATCATTGAGAAAGTAATATCTAATTTAGTAACCATGGCAACAATTTGGATCTCCGGTTTTATCATTTCTCCCCTTGTTAATAATAACGAACTGAATTTGTTTTTACGGTTGTTAATGTGACCAGATTTAAATTAATGTTTTATTTGTTTAGTCCGACAGAGAGCGATAGCAGGGCAGGCGAACATAAAAAAATCTACATGGGTAGATTTATATGTATATTTTTAGGCTAACAGTTGTTCGTAACCATAGCTCAAACTCTGCGCAATTTAGGTTCAGATACTCGTCTTGATGTCTGATGAGTGTGTTAGCGTAATAAAAGTTTTGGATTAGAAATTTAAACATTATTTTAATATTTAAACATTGATCTACAAAAGATGTCATGTCTTTTATTACGTGATGTAATTTATAGAACATACTTCAACATACTACAATATAATACATGATAAGATAGCATAGTACAATACGAGGTAACTCTATTGTGTGTTATCAACACCAGATAATTGAAAGTCTAGTAAAATAAGAGATTCGATAGTAAAGTCATTCTATATGTATGTACGTTCTAACGTTGTCTTCAAACAATACAGCTAAGACTATTGTGATACTTATAAGCTTGTCTTTACATTCATATAATAATAGTCATTTAATATAGTTAAATCAGACAAATATTTAAGTGAAAAAAATTCAATATCAATCTACATCTGAAATAAATAAGATTTATTCACAGTTGCTTATCCATTCTCCTTCAGTATAAAGTACAATCCGTACCGAATCGTCTAAAATTGAATTGTTACGAATTTCCTTATAAAATGATTTAATTTGACTGTATATTATTATACGACAGATAAGAGGATTAAATTTTCTTTTATTATTCTCAGAAATGAGCGTCTCAGAACTCTTAAGACTTCGCCTGTTTATTTCGCTCTCACTAATTAGATACAGCGGGTGCCACGTCACGAGTGTTCAAATGAATATTAAAGTGACTTTAACGGCTCGCTGTGAAAGCTTATCACAGATACATATATGTATTTTTAAGAACGTGGTTTCGTTAGACTTTAATAGACCCGGTGTAACGCTTAAATAATCATACTACATTATCATTTCATTATCTTTAAGCCTTTTATTGTTTCACTGTAAAATACAAGTTTCTACTATGGATGAAAACGGTCTGCGATGCTGTGGTCGGCCATTAGCGGATTAGCACACTTCAAATGCTTTAGAGGACATTTTTTATATTTACCTCGACAAAAAGGGCAAACGGGCCGTTTGATGTTAAGTGGTTACCGTCTCCAATGCACATTTGCACCACCCGAGTAGTGGTCAAGATTTACATCATATTCAGTTCTGAAGTGTTTACAGAATATGTTTCTTCACGGATACGGTAAGTGATATTCACTTTTTAAACCGCACGTACTTTTGTCTATAAAGACCTCGAATCCAATACCCCCAAAATGGGAAGCTGAATTAACTATTGCTGTAGAATAAAATTTATGGACACAAAGTCTCAAATTCATATTAGACCAAACACCTGCCTTGTCTATATAATTCTGGCAGTGGGTATCGCTACAACATGATATTTTTCTAGTACGGTGCAACTACTTGCTGAGCATTCAAATGTATTACGTGGTTCTAACTTAAATGTAGAAAAAGTCTTAGTCATTTTGGACCACACTTCATGAAATAACGTTTATATATGTTCATAAGACAAAAACTTCGGGCACTAGAGATTCTTCCTGTTCGAAGAACTCGTACATTCTTAATGTAAACATGAACTTATTACCTACTTAGTATTCCTACGCGTCTCCGCTACCTGGTTACCAAATATTTTCGTTTAACGTTAAACATTTTAAAAACGCTTATGCGCTCAAACCGGAACACATTGAAACGATATTTTACGGTTAACTGTGACAGGAAACTGGTGTCTAGCCAAGATCGAAACTTTAGAGCAATGGAGTTACTTTATTGTTAGCGAAAAACGAGAGGCGTGACGGAAACAGTACTGTATAGAGTTTATAGCTTTATAATCAATTTCGTATGTCTACCATTTATCGCCGTTATGCACTGACAATGGGCTTCTTATGACCTGCTTTGAATCGAAATAATACAAATGTTTACAGCACAACGTCCCTTCTAAGGCACCGAAACCTCCTGGAAACTTGCTATACATGGTTACACATGAATATCTAAACTACGCCCGGCCTAACTCTATTCTATACATATATGTACATCGAGTACTATTTATAATCATGATTGGAGTCTTTATCTTTAAAATGTATAAGTATTTCTATTTGTGTATAGTACAATTTGCTGTAAATTAGCCCTGTACGTATGTATAATACCCTTATTTTGAAAGTAGTTCCAATTTCCACGAAGGAACGGTGATGATGAACTGGATGATGATAAATAATGATGATGATGATGATAAATGTTAATTACGCATTTTATATAGGTATTTTAGTGTGTCTATTGCTTCAAAGAAATGTTTGTGTAGCGTTTAATTTTTTTTCTTTACATCAATTCATAACAAACTGCCAGTATGAAGAAGACATCGCTTGTATTGCAGCTTATTCGCTTACAGTATGGCACTTGTTTTATCTGGCCGCATTAAAACCGCGTAAGTTATTCAGACACTAAAGTATACATCGGTCGGTTACAGTTTGCGGATTCTGATTAGCAAAATTATGTGCGTTTTAACCATTAATTATCACTTGATGTAATGGTGAAGGAAAATAGGAAGGATTATGGCCTTAAAATATATAAACTTTATCCAACAGTACAACGATAAAAAGGTTGACGATGGTGTTTGAAAAACATTAATTATTTACTTAAGACAATATTAGAAAGTATATTAAATTATCTTCCGTTCTTTCTTATACTTATGTGGGAACAAACGTGTACATTGTCGTGTATTTAACGGAATATATGACCAATCTCGCACCTATTCGAGATCCTTATTCATGAGCCCCGTCTATCACACCGAGACAGCAGCGGAGATACAACGCATAAAAATATTCATAAAACCTTTAGTGAAAAAAAATCTGTTTTGTTTCAATTCAATGTTTCACTGTATAGCTGCTAATAAATAATGCAATTTGACAAATATTGATCGAGAGGAAATAATTAAGAGGAAAAACTAACATGAGTAGGTAATTCTTATAACCAGGTAGTCCCAAAACACATTAGGTTAACACATACGTTAAAAGATTTGTTCACATCAGGTAAAATTTCATTCTTAATTCTCTTTGCCCGCCCAGTAAGAGACCTGGCATGATAATATATAATGTACTAGTAATATGTCTTATACAACAGTGTGACACATGTCAGGTTCGTTAGGTGTGCACACTTGTAACACAATTTCGGAGCTCGGTGTCGAGGTTACAGTCGGATATGCGATATCGGGGATACAGCAAGCGTGCGGCACATTAATATGTAGAAGGTTTAAGCCCTTTTAATACTTATCATACATTTGTAACGTCGAGGCGAAATGTGTGAAAGGGAATGAGGTAGCATTGTCAAAGATATATTATGTCTGTGATACATATTTTATCTGTATATTTGATTGGTGTTGCGAGATATTGAAACCTGATTATTTTATCTTATTGTAACGTGAAACTAGAAATTATTTGTTTCTGTAAAAAAAGACTGAACAATGTATACGAAGCACGTTAGCTCTTTATGGATAGAAATATTAGCAACTTGGTGCTTTTTGCCTACTCCTTATGTTGTGTCGATATAATAGAAACAGTATTTCTCGAGTTATATCTGTATAGTCAAACGACTTTAAATTTTTTCATTACGAGTACATGTTTGAATCAATTTTCCGGCTTTCCCAATAATCAAATGATAAATAATTAAAAAATATTGGAATGTGCGAAAAATAAAAATAAGATTATCATTATTTAATGTATACTCGTGTATTTTTATATAAATTAATGTCTAAATAATTAATTTACCTGAATACCCATAAATACAATGTTTGTTAGTATTTTCAAAACATGTTTTGTTAACCCAATTCGAAAACTATCATTAGCGCATTTGAAATGTTTATTAGCAGTTTACAATATTTATTTATGTAAATGCTACTCTATGTTATAATTACATTACAATAGCATGGTTTCAATTAAACCACTACAACAGTTTAGAATTCGCTTATTTGCTAATTCTAATTTAACCGAAGCAGTTTTGGAAACGTAACGAAAACGAAACGAAATATGAAAAAAAAATCATTTCATGATATAAGGTATACTTTAAATCGTTGTGCTGTGCTATACCAATATACAAGAATTGCGAAGTTTTTTTATACATACCTATATACAAGGACATCCATGACAATTACGAATTTGTTTGAAGTCGCCAAAATACTGTTTTTAAATACGGTTTTATCATAATCTGCCAGGTTGACCGACTACTGGTTTGATTTAAAATTTATACGTAACATCACGCCTTTAATACCCCGAAGGGTAGACAGAGTAGTGTAGTACACTCCCAAGTTTCACCAGTTATCATTTAAGTTCTATAATAACATTCAGATCGTGTCAACGCAATTAGATAATTATTATTCATTGCTGTAGAACACTCATTAGCGTTGTACTATCTGACTAGATACGGAAAATTCTTTTTTCTGTAGAATGGCTGCCGAGGGAGTAACGGCAGGCCGGAGCGCGTCAATACAAGGCACCGCACTTCTCGTATTCTGAACAAATTCATCACTTCAGTGTTGAGTGGGAAAACCCTTGTCCTGTTTCTGCACCAAAAATTCTGCCTTTATGTAACATTAACACTAGAGATAGTAAAGAGAAAATGTGTTCTTGTCGTTTTGAAATGTAATAGATACGTACTGATACATCAAAATATTAGCTGAATACCTGCAGTAGGATGCAAGGAGGTGCACTTGCATCCTTTTGTCATGTAAGAGACTATACAAAAAAATAATCAAGAAATATAGTTTTCGTAAGTCACTGTTAAAATAAATGTACACACATAACCACAAGATTTTAATTTTACAATAACGTAATTGATATGTATAATGATATGCGTATTGATATGCATATGCACAGTGTGTAAATGCACATACAAGCTCGATGCTCGTACCTAAAAATAACCTAAATTTCTTATTTAAAAATATAAGGAAGTTTGAAACTTCTTATCATATTCCGGTCTATACATCATCTGTGATTGACCTTTGAAAGTTACAACACGCGTATTTCCAATGGCGATGAGCAGAGACTGAAGATTGTCACCAGTTACGTTTCTTACTCGTTTCTTTCGTTTCACCTTCAGTTTTATGAATATCATCATAATGCTCATTTATTAAAGGTAGATAAATATAAAAAAAAATGTACATTTCCTTAAAATAGTCCCCTTATTACATTATATTTCTTCTGTTCGTTCTTTTTCTTGTTGACTTTATTTATAGCCTTCTTTTTCTCAACAAATGGCTTAGTGCTCAGTACATACTGAACCTACACAATGGACGCAGGGACATAAATCTTTGACGTCATGCGTTATAAATAATTCAACAGATGTCGCGCAGGTATCCATCTTTCATGCTCCGAGGTCTGCGTCACTTCTCTCGGTGGACGCAGCTCGGGTAAGGTTTTAGGTAAATTGCACACAAATATCAATTTTGGTCTTTACCAAAAGTTTGTCCTTACAAATAGAAATCTTCGAGAACCTTCGATAACTTACGAGTACCTTCTTGCTCTCGTCGAGTTTATTATCCTGTTATCCCGCAAGCTACTTTTTAATAAAAAAATTTAGGATGGACCATTCCAGTTATTCCACGCCACTTCGCCACTAATGAAATTAAAAATGATATAATAGTGAAATATTCTCTAGGTTCACCTTGTTATGGAGTGAAACTGGTGGCCGAATAGATACAAAGATACAATGTACGAGTATCTCTGTATGTTTCCTAAGGTGGAGGTCTCCGCCGGAGACAGTAGCTAAATTCATCATTCACTGGCGTCATATCTCATCTTAGTATTCATACCCGTATGACTACAGGGTTAGTGATAAAATTATTGACGAAAAACCATTCAAGTAGTTCCCTATAATTGAAACAAGATTTGCAGAAATTATAAGAATAAATGATAAATAAATGAAGATAATGCTGAATATAAAAGAAACACAGCAGGTTTAGGGATAAATATATTTGGGATTTGGTGCCACATGCCTACCCCGTTAGATACCTAGCGTGATGATACAGATTGATAAATAGAACAGAATAAATTGGGATAAACACGAAGCGTGTCCATAATAAATTAGACAAAAAAAATTAACTACGAACTAAATATTCTACTAAGGTCTCCCACTTAATTTAAGTCTGAGTAATTCCCTATTTTTTTCTCGGAAACGTACTACCCAATTAGAATAGGGCGCTGTTATGTCAGAAGTTAAAGAACCGTAGCAATGAAAAAGTTTTTAAAAGGTCTCTAGTTGAACTATCGGTTCGCATTGAGAATAGCAATTTGGAAAAACATATTCCCAATCATTCCATTGAAAGTAATATTTATAAAATAGATTTTTATTATTTCATATTTGGTGGGAAGAAGGATATTTAGAATGCAATTAAGAGTTATGAAGGATTTCTTAAGGTTCTTAGTCTCAATATCTGAGCACGCGCTGATAGGTAGAACTTCAAAAATATGTGTTATATTTGATTCCCTTTTAAAGTCGCCTTACGTTTTATAGATGACTGCATACCTCAAAAAAAATATTTTACACATGATTTCTAGTAATCATTTCTAGTCACTACTAGCCACTGCTCGGAGTCTGGACGTGCACCCGGTGTATTGCAATAGGCTCACCACTTATTCCATTGTGGGACGTAAACGTAACAGGTGAAAGGTGGGAGTGCACTACATCCCTCTGCCTACCACATCGGGGATTAAAATCGTGATGTTACTTGTTTTGCATACTCAATATGCCCTCGTACCTTCATCCATCATGAACAGATAAGGTACGGATCCGCGTGCGTATATCGAAACAAAACCTTTTAGTAGAGATCGCGTATAATATAGTAAGAGTAGTAGTAGTAGCGTAGAGCTTCGTGTTGCAAAGCTGCTAAGTTTAGACTTACAACTCATTTTCTAAGCATCCTTACAGCTGGAAGTTTGTATTAAAATACACGTGCCACACATACATAATAATACGTACATTACTAAGCCCATTTTAAAATTAATCTAGGTGTCAGTCAGAGAACGACTGCTGTGACGACGTTTGTAGAGCTGGTATGTATCCAGCAGTTGACACCTGCGAGCTGAAATGGTAATGATCACTATAACCATGATGATGTTCTTAGTCAAGTAAAATATGTAAAATATTGCTTATTATTAAAGGGATCTCATTAAAGGATATAATATAAAATCTTTATGTGTACATATAGTTATGTATATGCAGTTCATCAGTCTACTTCAGGTTATTAGAGCACAAACTCTGCGTACCTTGGAATCAGATGACTGTATCTGAAGTTTTATTAATATGTTATCTCTTTTATTTGCTTATAACTTTTCTTCTTATACTGTCTCAAAATATTAAATGATATATGATTGATAAAATATTGAGACTATTTCGGCTACCATAATATTAGTTAGTTAGTGCTGACGTGTACATAATATATAACAGTTTTATATTTATCCCACCTGGATTGAATTGGCGTCCTGTCCCTCGCCGCTGGGCTGACTAACGCGATTATAAGGGTGTTTGGTTCGATACTGCTTAAGTTATAAGCTGAGAGTGGGCTTAGAACTTTTTCTGAATATTTTAGGCACGTTTACTTATTTTGCACCCGCTAAGGTATAACCCTTTGTATTTATTTATGATGCTAAGAAAAAATTCATGTGTTACATTGTTTATATTTGAAGTGTGTGATGTAAAGCAAGGCGTAAGGCGGAAAGACGTGTTAGAAGGCATGTTAGCAAAATGGAGTGCAAATATTGTGAGTGATCGTTAGCAACTTACTATTAGATCTTCTCTTCATCTTCATGCTCCTCGTATCAATCCTCAGTATATGACAAATAACAATTTAATGTACCCTCTGGAACATGTACAACGTTTTACTATTAAATGTTTCGTGAGTGTTCATACACATGATTATAAAAGTACCGGCTTCACTCACGTGAGTTTCGTGTGTTTCCGCCCGCGACCTTGCTGCAAGTGCCGAGAGCTCATGAGGAAGGACCTCGTACAGGTCCGAAACTAGTCGGGCCACCCCGAAAAACGTACGTGGGTTAACCTGGTAGATTTATAATTATATGTACAACGCACTAAAACTGGCGTTTCTGCTAATAACTAAAGTTTTTTATGTATACATAAAGTATTTTATGTTTAAACAATACTAACACGTTAACGTGTACGACGTTTGTAATATTGAAAATGAACATTATTAATTTTCCTTTACATGCACGACAAATAATTTTCGGGTAGAGAATACAAAATTTGAAAGCTTATAACTTGGACTATTAAATAAAGCTTAATATAAAATTATATGACAACGTAATTTAATATCGACGCAAGGTGAAATCACACAAACTCAAGTTAATATTGGATAACTCTACCAAGCATAACTCTACCGAGCATGTGTCTGCACAATTGTCTTAAAACCAAACTAGTTTATGACTACATCTTAAATGAAAATCTAACATAATACAGGTACGTTTGTATATGTCGATGTAGTTTGTTCCATACATGCATACATAATTATGTATCTATATATACATATACATTCCAGCCTTAAGGTGGTATTTTTAGGGTGCTACTAATTTTATATTAAGTAGGCTGTAAAAGTTATGTCTGGACTTAAAATGTGGATCTACCAGAATTTACGAATTTTAGCTGCGAAACAACAGGTATTATGTTGTTTTACAGCTAGAATAATGTGGTACCGGGCCTGTTGGGCACAGGTTGTCGTGCAGATTAGTGAACCTGCCGTTGAGCCAACTGCTGTTCCTGGCTCAGATTCCCAACGATGAGAAATATTTGGGCAATAAGCAAAGTATTTTCTCTGGTTTAGGTTGCAAAAAATTCTATCTATATAAGAATATGTTTATTTGTATGTATGTATGGTTGTTGTATATGTTATAGAGTTTATTAGTTAGTAATTTAGTTACCATACTAAAGTTTACTTAGAATTAAGTTGGGATCAGACATCCATGTGTACTCCTAGATATGTCCTAATATATTTGCTTATTATATACGACTTCTGACTCCCTCCATTATTGTATGTTTCACACAATCCAAATGGTCTCATCGTCAACTATCATAAGACTATGTTGGCGAGAGCCCTAACCAAGATACGAATTGCTCGGAAGGTGCCCTCAAGATGCCCGCGTGACCCCGTCCATTGTTTATCTCGTAGAAATGACTCTGAGTTTCACTGTTTTATTTGTGCCGTTTATAAATTTAATATAATAGGCATTTAATTAGTTTGATGTTTTGCTCTTTCAGTACCTACTGGTTTGGTTCTCTGCGCTTTAAAGTTTTGCTCACTGAACTGAATGGAAACATTTATTGTTGTATTTGTCAGCAGAGTCGATACAATAAAGATACATTATTGCAATATTCGAGTTCAAAATAATACTTGATAACTTTACTTAATGGGCGGACGTAGCGCCTATTGGCATTCAGTACCAGTCAACCCTTAATAAGAATAACATTTTACCACCCTTATATTCACGAAATCCTGGTAACAATTATGCTTGTACATTCGCATATTGTTATGCTCAAACGAGGTATGTTTTAATCTATGAATTCAGTTCAATTTTAACTAGATACAGCTTATAATAACAGTGATAATAACAGTAACAATAATAATTTAGTGTTCAAACACAGGGAATATATATAGAAACAAACATGTGTAATAACTGAACCAGCTCAAATAGGTATTTGCAAATACGTCTTTACTAAAATCAACCTGTCTAAGTAGCCCTACTACTCCGCAATCATACTACTACTGTCCTGTCCTCAGAACACATTGTGAATGTAGATAATATATTATAAATTATTCATTTTCATATAACAAGATAGATATATGAACACAAACAAATGTTTAACAAATGCTACTCGAACTTATTATTTGTTTATACTACATGCCACACTACATCGCTACAACACACTGTTCGCGTATATTTTTCGACGCTGTTTTAGCTGATTTACAGTAAGTACACCCTCACCGGTTGATTGCGGTATCGCGCAGTCTTAATAGGCAGGGCTAAATGCCCTGACCGCCGACGGGCAGCAGCGTCGGCGGTGCGAAAAGTCGTGCCCTGCGATCTCCAACCCGCATGCCCAGCGTGGCAATTACGGACATAAACCCCCTTTTAGGGGAGGCCTATGCCCAGCAGTGGACTAAGAAAAGCTGATGATGATGACGATGATGAGAATGACATAATTATGTATCTCATAATTATCATTTACTGTTAAAGATCCATTCTTTTTGAACGCTGGTATTGAAATCTATAAGAAATAAGGACATAGTTTTTCGTAAATTCTTTAGTAGCTTGCAACTCGACAGCTTATAATAATCGTGAAAAAAAACCATGTTCAGATTATATCACCAAGAAACTAAATTAACCGGAACATGAATACACAATTTTACAAGCCACGTTACTTTCATTGTCCGCTTCACGGGAAGTGCCCCTTACACTAACAATATAATGTTAGTTAAATCTGCAGGAGTTGGAT
>DWMG01001382.1:0-15357 GCA_018244855.1 Elbella merops
TAATAGTAGTGACAAGTTTACAAACAGATGCAGCCACCATGCACTAAATGTGTAATTTCGTTATAAATTTAACAGTTAAGAATCCGCCTCTAAATTTTGTGTATAAACTATATATTATATAAAAAGGATACGTGAAATATAAAAGAGTTTCAGACGACCGTAAAATTTCACGCTAAAACAGGCGCGAATGCCGCTCGCGGTCTGAAAGAACCTAATTCACGGTAGCATGAGTTTTTTTAATAGAAAGCAAAATATATTCAAATTATGCCGGTATTGAAACGTATTCCATTTTATGGTCTTTCTAAGGTTTTTTTTATTTAGCTGCCACATTAATAATATGGCTACATTTTAATAGAAAAACCCTCGCCTGAGGAACATAAGGTTTCCAACTTAGTCCTCAGCGCAGCACCACATTTACGAGTATGAACAATGTCAAGACCAAGTTTTGGGCCAGCAAATAATTTTGACTAAATTGAAGATTGAGGGTGAAGTACGCGCGGTTGCAAATAAAAATTTTAAATCTTCTCGCGCAGTATAATTTATTTTTAATGGTATTTTTTTCGTAAATTGCTCTCTGTGCTTCACCAATGATCACTTATAACTATCGATCAACATTACTAAAAGTTCCATCCACTGCATCCTACTAGTTCATGGCATATTATTTCGGGATTTAACTCGGGACAATTATTTGCGTATATTTTATATAAATAAAAACGTAATATCACGCCTGTAATCCCCGAAGAGGTAGGCAGAGGAGTGTAATACACTTCCACATTTCACCAGTTCCGTTTAAATCAGATGGAATAGGTGGTGATGCTATTACCATACACCGGGTACAGATCCAGACTCCGAGTCGCTACTAGAAATTCTAAATTAGAAAAATCTGCCACGCTGGCCAAGTGCGGGTTGGCAGACTGAACACACCTTAGAAAATATTTTTTTTTATAAATTCTAAGGTATGCAGGCTTCCTCACGATGTTTTCTTTCACCGTTAGCAAGTGATATTTAAATTTAAAACGCACTTTTGTAAACAAGTGCACGCCATGGGTTTGAACCCGGCACCCTCGGAGTGAGGGGCTATTCAGCCCCTAAGAATTCTCTTAACCACTAAGCTATCACTGCTTATGATATGTTAAAAGATATGATACAAACAAATTGTATATTATATATTACATAGGAACATGTACATGTCTATTGTAGCATTACACGTTTTCTGCTTTTTACCTTCACATTCGGTCTTTTATATTTTTGTTGGCTTGGAAACCCTCACAATGTACCCTGTCTCTGGGCGGAATGAAAGGGTTTTGTTGTACCTACGAAAAGTACCTCGGCAGCAGCTCATCGATGTGGAAAAGTTCCGGGATTTCTAACAATACATAGCCACATCTAAACCTCACGTTGAGTTAGTAAAAGAACAATCTCCTACAAGATTGACAGCTCATATAGAGTATAGTCACTGATGTTATGATTATTATTATTAATTTATATGACTGTCAAATATTATACAATTGTTTTTTGTCGACGTGACTATATTATTATTACAATAATAATACTAATTATTATAAAAGTAAGTGGTGTGGCTATCATGAATAAATTATACATATATGTTATGTAATAATTATTAAAGATTTTTGTTTGGTTATCGATGAACTATAAGGCGTATTGCACCATATTAATAATGAAAACACATTTATTAATATTATTCTTTGCAATATTTATTACCTACCCTAAGATTCGGTCTGGATGCGTTACTTCATACGTTAAAGTGGAATACATAGGCATGTATGTATGTACATGATGCAATACTCTGAACTTAACAATGTTCAACTGCAACTACAACCTCTTGCTAGAGGTTGTAGTTGTCTACATGTAACAAACTTTGGTTGCTCAAAGTTTTCAATCAAAATTTGCTCTACATAGAGCCTAACTTTTAATGGTTTGTAAGTGGTATCTAGTGGTTAAGAATTCAGCGCCTCACTCCGGGGGTGCCGGGTTCAAATCCATGGCGCGCAACTTTTTATAAAAGTGCGATTTAAATTTAAATATCACTTGCTAACGGTGAAGGAAAACATCGTGAGGAAACTTGCGCACTTTAGAATTTATAAAAAAAAAATTAAGGTGTGTGAAGTCTGCCAACCCGCACTTGGCCAGCGTGGCAGACTATGGCCTTAATCCTCTCAACATGAGAGGAGACGCGTATTCCAACAGTGGAATTGTAATGGGTTAAAAAAAAAAGAATTGCAATATGCAATCTCATTAAATATAAAATAGCACAAACACATAATATTGATAATAGATTGCCTTTTTATGATATCCTCATGACACTGATTTCTGCGCCATTCAACATTAATAAAATAAAACGACTCCATACGGTACACCTAGTTGCTGGGAAAATTATTCTACCATTTTTTCTTTGCTTGCGAACTTGTCATCCATTCGTCAACCAAAGAACTTAGACCGTATGGACATTAGCAGAAACAACGATATTTCCACAAAGAAAAACGCACATTTTACTAGGTATCCTAAAATGTAAAACGATAAGGAACCAACGAAACCAGGGGGCATAGGTAATGGGGAAGCTTCATTTCGAATAGTCAAGACACTGTTGTAATACACTTGCGATTTTCCCATTTTCTAACGATTTCCCGATTTTGAGATTTAGTAAAGATTTTCCACAAATAATATCATTAACTCGTAGTTGAAATCTTTAATTTGCCCCTGGAAGCATTATTTATGCACTTTTTACTGCTAAACAAAGTATTTGTTAGGTCCTGGATTGAAGAGGATTTTAAATGGTGACACGCTAAGAGAGGTTCTGTCATAGTCATAGGGGAGTAACTAGATTGTCTTTGAGTAATTGGATTTTAGATTTAACGTATCATCACGCCTGTAATCCCCGAAGAGGTAGGCAGAGGAGTGTTGTACACTCCCACGTTGCACCAGTTACGTTTACGTCCCGTAGAACAGGTGATGAGGCTATTTGATTTTAGGTTTATGATATTAATATTATAAAATTTGTTTAGGAGCTGCAGTAACAATATCATGTTACTGTTAAAAGAACAAATTAGACGCTTGGCACTGCGTTTCATATATCATGTATATGGCATAGATGAAACAGAACATCTTTACAATTCCCAACAACATTATTAAACTCATCAGAAATCTCACAGTATTTAAGTTTCCTTCATTTCCTAAATTTCTTACTTGCAACTGTTTATAGCTAATTTTTACATTCTCTCACACAGACATCTGTGAAGTAGAAAGAGAAAGAAGGTACTAGGTTTTCATATATTGTGCTATAGTAAAATTTTATATAACTGTGTAATACATATAAAAAAATCTAATTTGTTTCATGAACAAAGTTGAAAATATATGAGCAAAATTCTTTAAGTCGCTCGCCTGTGTTACACCCGAAGATGGAATTTCACACTTTGGGCCGAAGCGAGATTCGGTATAAATGTAGGTCACTGGGTCACAGGACAATATTTACATAAACCTGCCTCCGAAGGGTCTACGAATGGAATCCCTACCTATTTTTAAATGAAATCGAACATCAGTGTTTTCAAACATATAATTTTCGATCTTCGTTTTTGTATAACCACAAGAAAATGCGTAAACACCATACATTTACATTTCACTTTATTGGACACATCTCTTGCTGCGTTAAAAAGACTGTTTCATTAAAGATTAATGGATTAATCAAAAAGGCCTCCGACATAGCTTAACGATATTAATACCAAAATGAAACTTTCTCGCTATTCCGTACCTGATATCGTAGACAAAGAAACATTTATAACTATCTGTGTACTTCAGGATTAAAATTTATACAACTCAAGCTTAGGAATTTGACATAATATGCTACTTGTACGTTGTAAAAATATTAAATAACTGAACGTTGTGAATGTTGATTCTAATCTATACATTGCTACTTTTAGCTGTCTTGTTCGTTTGTCCCGTCTATTTTCCTCACTTAATGTAGTACAAGATGCAAAAAGGCTTGCGTTTATGGAAAAATGTTTGTCAGTCAACATGGCTAAGTCCGCCTGAATGATTAAGTTGTATCCCAATTGTTTGGTTCTCGTTGGTCAATGACGGTAGGGGAACAAACAGGTCACTCTCAATATCTGGCATTTGAAATCGCTGATGGCATATCATCTAAACTTTTCCCCATTGTATGTGGAGACGTCGGAGAAATATTTGTCATATCTCAAACCCGAGTTGGAAATTCTTAAATTATACAAATTTTACTGGAGAATGTTCAGTTTCACTTTGAAATTACTAATTGTAACCTGCTTTGCATTTCTGAATTTTAATATCACGTATAACGTTAGGGTAAACGACCCAAAAGTTAAGTAAAATGAGATCATATCACAATGTATATACAGAGAAAATACTTTTCAGTTACAAGTGTACGCAATATTTGACTTTAATAGTTAGAAACGATGTTATAATCGAATTAAAACTGCTTTACCCTTTAATTTGTACCCTTGGATCCAGTACACGCTAAGAAACGTCTTTTCACTTTATATTATTACTTAAGGTTTTGAGTTCGATGTTTTCAAAATCCCCTTATACATTTATATATGTAATTATGTTCTATTTTATGAAACCTTTAACCTTAAGTTTATCTAATTCTGATAGAATCATGTTTTGTATTGTCTATTTATAGCAGTTGTTCTCGTTATACCTTACCTTCATCCTTCGCTTGACTGTCTCTCTACAGCAGGTGATAATGAGGCATCTACGCTAAAACAAACTACATCAAAACGCAAATGACTCGTGACAAAATATTTGGCGATGATTTTTGGTCAATATTTGTGTTAAAAAATCTTTTTACTCTATGTATATGTGTTTTTATTACAAGGATTAACTTCCTCAATAATCATAAGGTAAGCACCGATTACATAGTTAATTTTAATAAATGCTGACCATTAATAGCTTATTTTTAATTTGATAACACAAAAATCATCCCCGACCAAAACAACCAACCAAATCAAACGATCGATAATGTTCAGGCGTGATAAAGCGTCAATACTGACTGTCATTACCTGACTTACACTCCTAAAGCTACTGGTGCTAGCGCTCCGGGCCTGCAAGAAGAAACATTCGTTCCTATACACCAAGCACACTCAGCATTGTATCAACGACCAAGAAGATTGACATGCTGTTTAAGTATTTAGAAGTAATATGGTCACAATTTCGATGAAACTTTTTTTTTTGTACCTATATCTTCTACTGTATTGGAACTGTATTTTATATTGTTTCATTATTGCAGCAGTATTCCTAACATACTTTGGTCCCATGCAAGGAATTCCTTTCTAATCTCAGACCAATGTAAAACTTGATTCATTTACATCATTTAAAAATGCAATCGCGGTTCAATAAACTTCGTTCAAAATGTCTACGTAACTTTTAAAACAACGTCTATTACATTCGAGCTCTATATAACATTACATGATATTAAAATCACCGTTACACATATTGGTAAATCCGCTGAATGGCTCAGTAAAGTTATTCAATAAAACTCAGAGTTTACCGCCTGTGAGATGGCCGTAAAATTTAACGCTTAACTTAAAGACTTAAAATGAGGAACCGTTTTCTGAAAGTACTATTTTAGCGCTTTTCTCATTCTATAAAATTTAAAGTCAGGATATGGATTTTCCGTAAGAGTGAGAAATTTCACGAGGAATACGAGTATTTGATAGGTCCCTATGATTCATTGGAAGCGAACCGAAAATTTTATATCTGCTTGAAAAAATTAATTTCACAACATGGTTTAATCTATTTTTAAGAAACAATCTAACAATTGATTGCACAAATTTAATTATCTGAATCTCATTGCCACAGCTAAGAATAACATAGTTTGGGAAAATTTATGAGTAATTTTAGAAGAAAGTAATCAAAAGAATTACGTAATAACAGATTATATATTAGAATTATTAATTATCATGAGCAAGAAATTTCTCCTCTTAATCCAAACAAAACTATACAGATTTCTCTATTCATATATTGAAGTCATCAATCTGCGTTTTTTTTTATATTTATCTCCTGATCTGATCACTTTTCTAAACAAATAGTGACATTTTGATCTTCAGGATAAATATATTTTTTTATAATTAAATTTTGCACCGTCTAATTGACTTGACAATTATCTGTGCAAAGCCAATAGTTTTAATCGCCCATGTGACACGAATACAACTACCTTTGATTATTCAGTGCTGACTCAGACAGCCATTCTCTTTGCACTGCAAACCTAATTCCAATCTACACAATGTCGTAGACGACTCATTAGACTAATTTACAATTCCAATAGGTCATGATTGGGTCCATGTAAGATGTGATGTAACACTACTGATCCAAACTAGGCCATATGTTTAAGGCCTGATATATGAGAAATAGCCCAGTGGCTGTGGATCATGGGTCTCAACGAAGATGAGACGTAAGTGATCATATAATTTTGAACAGAGAATATTAAACGCTTGTGGCAACGTTGGCGACGAAATTTCATTATCCGCTTTGCAATATCGCAATGACAGCGTAAAATTCAATTATATTCTGCTACAAACGGTTCCAAAAAGGTTTGATCGTTTTGATGTAAAATTTTGATGAATTTCAAGTTATCTTTCTTAAAGATATTTTTAATATAAGAGAAAAAAATTCTATCTAGTAACTTTTTGAAGCGAGGAAAGGTAGAAGACCTCATGAAACGAAAATAATTGGTAATTTGTATAATCAACATCCGACTCTAAAACACTATGATCCTGTGTTAGGTGCGAATAATATTTAAGAAGTCGAAATCAACTGTTAGTGACCACATTACTCTAAACAGAAATCATTGTGCAGAAACGTGCCCAGCAGTCAGGAAGGAAGAGATAGTCGTGCAGCATATCTAACCTTATTGGTCTGGTACACATAGAACAGTAATATAAATGTTATATGCACATTTAGTTGGAGCAGAACTTGAAACTGGTAACAGTGGCGTAATTAATTTTACTTATAATAAAACAAACTTTGACGAATCAGCAGTCATTTCAAATGCTACTCCAAAACCAGAGAACAAATAATTCAATTATGCAAGCATTTTCGTTGTGTAAACAAATAGAATTTTGGAAAACAGTGTATAAGTCTTCAGTAGTATCGCCAGAGAAAAGCCAGATAGAGTTTGCAACGAATACAAGTGACTCTTTACAATTGTTTATACTCCAATTATTACATATTTTAAAAATTAGCAACATTAATTTTCAACTTTGATACAGACATGACATTCAAATTTAAATTCTTTTTTTATATGATTCATAAATTGTAAAGAGCCCTTTAACTGCTTTCATAGAAATGTTATAGGGTATATGTGCACAGTCATTCTCGTAACTACTTCTTACTGAACCATGTTTAGAAAGAAACATTTTAGGTTAATCACTTGAGAAAATATTTCTAATTAAGAATGTTATTTTTTATTGGAAACAAAGTCATAAGGCGATTAACACATGATAAAATCAAAATCAGATTAGTTATAAAAAAATTAAGTATAAAGTTTTATGATTAAAAAAAATTGATTAGCTATGCAAGTGAACAAATATTTTTAATAATAGAAATTGAATTTCATTATTATAAAAAGACTAGAAATAATAACAAATATCGTAAATATTAGAACTGATCTTCATGTAGTAATAAAATCTTTATCAGAAATATATAGATAAAAAAGTATACATAAATAGATAAAAGAAGATCGTAAGAGTCAATCTAAGACTGTTGATCACAAGACGGAACCAAATCTGTTCTTTTAAAACAGTTTTGAATAAGAAAAAGTCACATGTATTAACCACCTTTGATTTTGAAAGCTGTATTTTATCGAATGTCACAAATTATTAATGAATGAAGTGGCATAGAGAATTCAGTACAGTCATTTATATAAAAGCAGTTGGAACATTCAAAGCATTTGCCAAGACAATCAGCGACACCGATTATTTACAACAAATACAATATCTGCATTACATTGAACACTCAACGGCTGATGTCAGTGTGCAAATGTGGCGTTAAAGGTTTTCGTTTGGTCGTTGTTGGGCGTTAGTTTGTTTATATCATACGTCTCGTTCACGTTACCTGCAAAACACTTAGCATAAATATTTATAAATAAAAACACTCAATTTATAAATTATTTATAAATACGTCTTCATAATAATATCGCTGTATATCCATAATAAATTGACAAATACTTTTAGGTAACCAAACTAAACAGATCGTTGTAATAAAAATACTTAGCTTCAGATATTTTCGGCGTTCGGAATAAAACCAAATATTGACTCATACATTTTGTAGCGTTTGCACTAAAGCGGTACCTACCTGTATTGAAAAAGTACCTGTTAAAAACCCCTTAATATCTAAAAACAAAACAAATAGTTATTATGAAACAAAAATTTTATTTTTCTCAAAGTTATCATGATATACATTTTTTAAACTTCATTCAAATCATACTTCGTATATATTATAATAAAAAATAAAAAAAAATATTTCTTTATGATAAACCACAAGATATTGTCATTAACTAACGTTATAACTAACTTTCATTACGTAGTACACGGCTAAAACCAGGCTATATCGAGACAAATAGAACAATAGAAACGCAACGAAGCCACTTTACTTATTTGATTGGTCGCTACGTCTAGCATTTGGTCAAACTATCGGGCTAGGTAAGGTTAATAAGTATTCCAAACTTTAGATATCAACATTTGACTAATAAATTACACTGCTAGTTAAATATAGGCTTATAATAATAAAAACCGCTTCGAAAGAAACCGTGCAAATAATTCTGAAAAGACTTCGCTAGAACGTTCCTTTTATTTTACAGTAAATATGGTATAAGCTAAAAATATTTTTCAAACTGTCGTACGGTAGTGCAAGAGCCAAGTTTGGTACATTATACGTAAATTAATTATCACGTAGATACACATATGACTGTTCATCGTGATTTATATTCCTGTATGTAAAATATATTAGAAAATAAATACCTAAACTTGTTTATAAATACATATAAATCTTGAGAATTTTTGTTCCACGAAAACGATTGTAACATATTATTTATAGCTGTAGTTCGTTTGGATGTAGGTATGTAGTTGAGATAATATTCGAAATTCCCTTATGAGTCTATAGCATTAAATATAAATATATGTGCACTTTATACGACTGGTATTTTTACGAGAGAATAATCCCGCACTCGTATATCATCGTTCTTATATTCGTCTGTTTTTTGAAATATCAAATTTTATCATTTTATATCATTTCAATAATAAATAGTGCATACAATTTTAATAAAAGCGGTATGAAATAATAAACTCACAACTATAAAGACGGCAGGCGGTTAGAAATTAAAAAATATTACGATCATCCATCTATGAATGCGCCAGAAGTCCATGCAGCTATCGCAAAAGATTGAAATCAGCCTCGCGCAAATGATTCAGTAACGTTTAAAATATATTTCCCGTAACGTCTGTTGGCTCCCGCTTGGAGGGAAAACCGCGTACGAAATTCCATTTATATTTCTTACTTGTCCAATACCTATCCATTTCATTAACATGCAAAGGCTATTAAGACCGAATTCAGCGTTAGAAAATAAACTGCGTGCCAAGTTTTAGAGAAAATCGGACGTTATGTATAATCCAATTCTTGCCAAATTTATGAGCTAATAATAATGCCTTTCCTCTAAATCTATTCTAAATCGCCATTTTATTCTTCAGTACAGTCGATAAAAACGACAAACTTATTAATATCCAGTCCAATGGAATTCGATATACGAATATTGTCTACGAACATGGCGGCAGTATGTGAAAAAATTTTCAACAAGTTACGAGATTTAATTGTATCCATCTGTTTATTAACTTTTACCATAAATAAAACTTAATAAGTAAAATCAAAACCCTAACATATATAAACGATAAAAACGAAGTGATGAATGAAACTGGTTGAACCTTACATTTTTAACAATAGCGCAATCAATACTATTATGACGTGTGCTACACAAACAGAAAACAATTATCTCGTGGATATTTTTATCAAACGTTTTTAACGCTAAAATCCTATCCGAAGTTATATACTCAACGCCTGATAACGCTTAAGTCCTACCCAAAGTTAATTCTACTGGATCCCAACATAAAGTAATTCGAGCACTTTATTCCTGGTGATAATAAATGTAAATTACGTTCTTCGTGACTTAAAACTTGGAAAGAATTATTCCAAGGAACAATCCAATAACGCTAATATTTCCTGTACAACCGTAAAGTCTAGGCTATTGGCCACAACTAAAATGAGCTCGTGGCTAAATGCATCCGACACTTATGTTAAAGCATAATTTGAAAAATGCTTTTTTTAGTATAGGCCACCATTTGTCTATAGCCTTGCCTGATGGAAAAAAAAAGTGTGGTTTATTTTATAACATGCTTGCCAAGCAACTACCTACAATAAGTGATTTTTATAATAAAAACCTTAGTTTCATTTTCCCAACATATAATAAATTGATGAATACTGTCCAAGAAGTAGCGACGAAAATCGAAAAGATCCTATCATCTGGCATGTCTATAAATAGTCACCACTGATATACAAGTATTAATCTTTCTCCCCCAAATGCGGGTAAATAAATCTGATAGATCTGTTTAAATCTATCGCGTCCCTTGGCAAACGGAACAATGTTAATCTGCACATCGACAACTCTCAATGGAAGTTGGAACTACGCCATGCCGAACAGGAGTGTCGTAGAAAATTTTATAAAGCTTGTAAAAATGGTGATTTCAACCGACTTCTTGCTCCAATCAATGGTCGAAAATAGGGCGTGGATATGGAGCATCGCAATTGATGAAAATATTTATAAAATAATAATTTCTTGGAGTAATTTCCAAACGTGCATAGGGTTGTGCCGCAATCTCGGAAGACGAGGCCAGCAAGATCTTAGTGCAGATTGGCGAAGATACTGACTTACAGCCAAACA
This sequence comes from Elbella merops, assembly GCA_018244855.1. NCBI lineage: Eukaryota > Metazoa > Arthropoda > Insecta > Lepidoptera > Hesperiidae > Elbella > Elbella merops. The sequence goes on from DWMG01001382.1 coordinate 10,976, forward strand.
CTTGTGAGACATCTGTAATCCGCGTACTGCGACTTCCAACGAATAGTTGATTATTACTTAACGATAACAAGACCGATGAACATTACCTATCGAAGTATCAACCGCAATTGACGTTGAATAATTTCCCGGGTTGATTGAAACCTGCAACCGTAACCAGCCTATGAGGGATTTACTATGGCAGGCAGAGCTTATACTGCTGTAATTACATATGAAACCATCACCACCAGAAAGCTAAAAACACGTTCAATATTTGTGTAGATCTGTATTGACGACTATTTTGACAATTTTGCACCCAAACACAAGAACCACTTATGAAAATAATACAAATTGATAAAACAAAAAGGCTCCTCGGAGAAGATCTATTTCCAACGGTGATAATGATGATCATAAAAGACATGGACATTGAGAGTACATTTCAATCGTAAAATGTATTTTTACGTTTAAAAATCACCCTTAAGACAATTGAAAAACTTCTAAAATTTATAATCGGAACCTCGCTATTCCTCATCACAATGCACGAAACGAAACAGTTATTGAACCTGCTAACTGTATACGTGATTAGGCCATACGGAGAAGCGATAGGGGCGATGGGAGGAAACTAGCTAGTATGGTACTCGAATGCGTTTCGATTTATCGAACAGCGAACTGCAAGCGAGGTGCAACTTGATGCTTTTCATGTGTACACACGAATGTTAACTATTCGTAGACATTGCTCGCATTGTGTAATCGCAACTGGGTCATGAGTACTACAGATTATATTAATCTTCTCGTATATAATCATTGAGCATATTGACCGTATTAAATGGTATGACCGTAAGCAAAATTTAGCATAGGTATAGCATAGTCATGATCATAATCATAGCGGTGAAAGCAATTACAGTTTTCTTGCAAGAATCTTCTATTATAGGTACACCTATTTCCCAAAATGCATAAATGACTTAGTAAACGAATATACATACGTACATGATATTACATAACATCACGGCTATATTTACCCGGAGGGATAGGCAGAAGAGTGTAGTACACTTCCATGACTTACCAGTTTTGTTACGCGTGCCATGGGATGGGTGGTAAACCTACACAAATTCAGACTTCGTGTTACTGCTAGGACCGCGCTACGTACATTCCGATACCACAAAGCGTTACTTCCGTACATAATATAACGTATCTAACACTATAATACATTCCAGCACTTGAATCAATAGATGCATAGTGAAATGTACTATATATGATAAACCTATGTGTAATATTCAATACCTCTATCATAGAAAATAGGCAGCTTATTGTTCTGATACAAGCGACATTTCTTCTTTTTGTGCGATGCTGACGTACCATGGATATGTTTTGAAAAGATGCGGTGTTTTGATGGGTAGACATTTGAGTTGCTTTGATAAAGCAGCTCGTTTAAAAAGACGAGGCGTTCATAAAATAGAAGATTTCTTTCTGAAGTCTTTATGTTCACATTCTGTGACAATATGTCATAGATCACGTAATGAATAGTCGAGTACATTTATTCGTAAAGTACTCGAGTCGTTTTTGTTTTAGACGAATTCGACCAGTCGAGTTAAAACGTTATTGTTATTAAACCCACTGTAACCTTACGGTACAATAATATTATTATTGTAATTACTTTGTGCCAAGCATACAACTTCAAAGTATAACATTGTGACACTCAAGTAATACATGGATTGAGGTATATGTAGGGGCGCACAGGTATCGACGCGGGGCAATTTCCGAGCAACGCCCGCACTTCCGGCTAGCCGGCCACGAGCCGCGTGTTATTACACTAGGGGATATTACATTTACAAAACATGTATCCGACTATTGCTTACATATATGTCTACATGTGCGTGTATCGCTTAGAGCCGACTTAAGTTCGTCTAGCGCACTGACTCATTTTAGTTGGTATGAAACGTTAAAATATTGTGGTTTTGTAATTAATTATTCATTTATGTTTAGTATCAAGAGAAATTCGTATATGCCAGCATAAAAAATGCCTGCATAAAAATTCGTTAACATTTGATGTATAAAATACAGATTTATTCTAACGCTTTTTTGTCCCTAATGATAACATCATAGGTATGTGTGTTATGAAGAAGCATTGAAATCGTATTAGAAAAAGGTAGACGGCAAAGATTTCGAACCGTAATAAGCGACGAGAAATATCAGGGACAGTATGGTCGGATAGAGTAGGAAACGATATAACTATGAAAGCATTGGAAATCGAAATAGCAGCAAAATATGTAGAACAGATGAAACATGTTGTACAAACTCTAAGTCAGTTGAAAAGTTTGCAGGCTAATTAGCGTTAATAAATTTGCTGATAAAACATTTACTGACGTCGAGGCTCTTAATGAAGACTCGCTTTAATAACGAAGATAACATTACGAAGAAACCTGCTAGTATGAGGTTCTCCATAGATTTCTCAAAGGCATGCAGAACTTGTTAACTTCACCAGGGTGTTAAACTATGGTATTTACCCTTCTCACTCTAGGAGAAAACCCGTGTTTCACAGCAAGATCATTAACGATGACAGTTCATCCCCTTTTCAGGAATATTCAGGAAACAAGGAATATGTTCTGCTTAATTTTCGATTTGGTTGACTTTCTTTTTTTTCGAAAACGGGTTTTTTTGTAGCGTAAACCAATTATAATGTAAAGGATATTATATAAGTAAATATCGACGCGTACTCTGTACAAATTTACTCTGTACCCAAGATTCGTTGGAAAAGCTCCACAAAAAGCTTTCGCTCAATTCTGATCTATAAATAATTCATTCGGAAAGCGATAATGAAACTTTTTCGCCGTCTCCTTATTCTCTCATCAGCATGTCAATAGCGCGGCCAATATCGAGTTGGAAAAATAGTTTTTTTTTTAATTTTACACCAATGGTGTTAACTCTTTCTGAGTGAAAACCCGTATCCTTGACATGATGAAAGGGTTGAGTATAGTGGTGATGATGTAAGGAATGTGACTTTGAAACACTTGTAAATTTTACTAAATCGCATTATACATACAATATGCCAAGTTAGGCAACTTGAACAACTAGAATAATGTTTTCTATTATTTCAATAGATAAATAAAAAAATTGATTGGTCTGTTCGTCGAGTGTTTAGTCAAAGTGGGAATAAGCCGGAGGTTCTAGATTCCATGCCGACCCAGGGTATGTATGTATAAAATGAGCATAAATACTAGATTTATGTCTGGGTGGAAAATTATCATTGTATGTATTTAAAAAATTGAAGTTCTCTGATTTTCCAATGTATTCTCATTACACCCGTACATATGTAACAAATATAAATTATATATTAATTTAAGCACAAAATGTTAAAATATTAATATAGATGTTTTTGAACTCTGATGATTTTTTTTAATGAAAGACAACCTTTGATATTTTCCCATCAAATACTTCGCTGACACTCCAATACCTGTTAAATACTAAAGCATTGTTTTCTTATTGTGATAAAATTTCGTGGAACAAATATTCTCTTGAATAATACTGAACAAATTCATTCCTCAATTATAAGTTACAACAAGACAATAATAACATAATTCATCATCATCATCATCATCAGCCTATCTCAGTCCACTGCTGGACATAGGCCTAACATGATTATATACCTCGAAATGACTACAAGTGTATCAAAAGCGTGTAAGTAGGTACTAATCCTATCTATAATCTGTGTCTAAAAGACATTTACGTAGTCATCGTTCAAAATTAGCACCAACGTGAAGACGTAAGTTTAAAAAAAAAATATATTAAGAAATGAGAGTAAGTACTTTTCATCAAATTACAAACATCTACCATGTTCAAATCAGCTACACACAGAAATCTTTTGAAATTACCCAATATGTCATACGACTAGTTAAATTATGCGCTTTTTCTTCCACTGGTGTATTTTTCGTATCTGTTAAAATATCTGACTTCATACTATATATTATTACAAAGCATGGTATACCTTGCTTCTGTTTCTGGGATCCCTGAAGTCTTCTTTCGACGCTTTCCTCCTCTTATCCTTCAGGATCATGCGCGCCGCTGCGAACGCCATTTTGGAAATTCGGTAGACGTATTCTACTCTCGTATGCCACGCTTAAAACACATTAACACTTGGCGAAGTTTCAGAACACACACATAGGCCACTGACGCCCGATCACAGACTTTAGGAATTGACTAATTACTTTGATCACTTTCAAACACTTATGTGTATATAGATTAATTTTTAAACACTATTATACTTAATAACGCCACAAATTATTGCCTTTATCGTTGTATTATTTAATATAATTAACACGTTAATTGATAATGTTTCCTAAGTTACTAATTGGAAATTATGGTGTATTTATGTTGCTGGAATAACTGTAAAGTTGATCGAATGAGTTACT
>DWMG01001383.1:0-15354 GCA_018244855.1 Elbella merops
CCCATTGCCACCTAAGTGTATAATGTCGGTGACTTTGGCTCTCTGTCGGATAGTACCATTTCTGATCCTATCCTCCAGAGAGACTCCGAGCATAGCTCGCTCCATAGCTCGCTGAGCGACTTTGAACTGGTGAACTAGGCGCACCGTGAGTGTCTATGTACAGCAGTGGACTGAAGTAGGCTGATGACGACGATATGTTTTTGACTCGTAGAAATACTAGATAATACATAAATTAACTTTCGCTGTTGCCTGGTATCAGGAAATTTCCTTTTCAGAACGGGAAACATTCAATATATTTCAAAATTGACACATTTAACACATGTATGGGCCTTCCCAGTTGCAGTTAGAGATTTGAAGGGGATAAACCAATTGCGATTAAATGTGAATGCAATGAGAGTGAAAAGTAAAGGAAAAACCCTTAGACAAATTGATTTTATTATATACCCTCATGCACATGCACCTGGAGTTGGTTTTGGAAAGATCTACGTCGTAGGTAGACCAGTAGCCAGAGTATCGTATTTTGTTTATCTGAAATCAGTTCGTGGGAATACCCATACAGAGTAGAAAAACAGCGTTTATATTCCGATATAGCAGATCCTTTCAATTTCCGGTTCCCGAACGCTTGCTTTAATCTTGAGAGCCGCCATCTTGTAAATTTATTATTTGTGTTAGCTGCCATCTTGGATATGCGAGCGTGTATATATTTTGTTGATAATGCTTTAATCTTTATAAAATTAACCTAATGAGATGTATGTAAAAGATAATTTTCTTTGTCTTTTACAATATTGAGATCGTAAATATTTATGATTTCTTTTAATGAAAACAATTGCGTACAATTGCGAACGGTAAGTATACATACGAACCATTTAATTTATAACATTATATTGCTTTCTATATGAATGATTGCGAAGCACTTTCCATTATTTTTGTTTAAAAATAGACATTTCTTTTGTCATCAGTGTGATTTACACAAACACAGACAGATCTCAGGCAACCAGGCACGAACCTAGCAATTTAAATAGGCATTCCATTTGAACGCAGAAATCATCAAAGACCAGTACTATTGGCTTGTGCTCAAAGCACAAGTCCATATTACGTTCAATATGTTTTCTTCTGTTATCTTTGGAGTTAATGTATAATACTGTTTCCATGTATAGGATCTACAATATTGTTTCCATGTATATAGGATCTATAAACTGGGAATTCTGAGCTTGCCTGGAACAAGTGCGCTCTGAGATAAGCCGCAGTCTTACAGGTTTAATTAAAATGGAATTCGTTAAAATGTTTCTCGTTTAATACATATACGGATTAACCGTTATCTAGTTATACGAAATGTTCAGAGGAATTTCCAGATAAGTGCGCAGCGTATGTCTAATTATACACTTGTATAGCAACTGATAATTTTATAAAATATTGTTTATAATAAATAATAAAACCCATCACAATTCCACTGTTGGAATATGGGTCTCCTCTCATATTGAGAGGTTTAAGGCCATAGTCTACCACGCTGGACGGGTGCGGGTTGGCAGACTTCACACACCTTAAAAATTTATTTCTTTATAATTTTTAAGATGTGTAGGTTTCTTCACGATGTTTTCCTTCTGCGTTAGCAAGTGATATTTAAATTCAAAACGCACTTTTGTAAAGAGGTGCGCGCCATGGATTTGAACCCGGCACACCCGCAGTTAGAGGCTGAATTCAACCACTAGGCTATCACTGTTTATAAAATATTGTTTACGAGGCACAAAGGTTTTGGACAATATGTTGAAACTTTGGTCGTTTTGAGCCACCGTGATAAAACGGTATTTGTGTCCAAAAATATCTAGGGCTATTGAGACCCGGTCTCGAATCGTCAAAGTGTAACACTATGTCATCTGGATTTTTCCAACTCTGTGGTTAATTCCAATTAAATATGAACAGCACATTCAGATTTGTATTTAATAATATGTTGGCTGCCTCATTGGTCGTGTTGGTGCAAGTGCGACTGCCGATCGGGAGGTCCCGGGTTCGATTATCGGGTCAAACACTACAAAATTTTCTAATTTAGATTTTCTAGTAGTGGTTCGGAGTCTGAATATGTGCCCGATGCATGGCAATAGGCTCACCACCTATTCCATAGTGGGACGTAAATGTAACTGGTGAAACATGGGAGTGTTCTGCATTTCTGCCTACCTCTTCAGGGATTACAGTGTGAAGTTATGTTACGTTTGTTTCTTTAAAACACCTACATTTTCTCTATGAATATGCCATATTATGTGATGTGCCAGAAAGAAACATTACCATAAGTATTATCACTGCTATTTTGACTCTGTTATCATCATATACTCATTTGTAGATATTTTATCAGATAACATGACAGTAGATTACTGAGGAATTTAATGTTCCTCTCGATATGGATGTTTTAAACTTGGAATCTATTCCTTCTTGTGCATAGCACAGTATTGAATAGAATAAAAATATGTAATTGTGCGTAACCAATTATGAAGTACTTTATTTTGGTTGATGTGAAATTTCATGTTAAAGTTTTCTTGATTTTGTTGGCTAGTATTTATAAAGTCTATTGACTAACACATTTTGTGTGTATCAATGATAGTCTGTCTGTTTCAACACTAACTTTATTTCACTTAACCACTTTTTTGTCCTTGAAAAATGTTTTAGGCAGTCAAAGAATAATAATGCTTTACTTATACATAGTACCAGTGGGGAGAATTTCACACAAGAGAGTGAATCAAAGTGTAACCTTTCAAATAGTGTTCCATGTAGGCCCTAGCAGTCACTGGTGTCTGCCAGTAAACATTTTCTCAATCCTATGTTACATAATATTGGAATTTCATATCACATCATATTTGTGTTACTAATTGTTCAATAAGTTGACAAACATGACAATTTTAGTCATTTTCTTATTTCTAAAATAAATATATTAGCAGAGTACATGTGACTGGCCTTGGTGTTCAATGTGTCACACTTTGTGTATAGTATCACTTGCACACTTATTATTGAAAACATTGTCTTTTCAGATGCACTGTTAAATTAAAACATGTTATATCTTATGTGTAACTGAGTTTTGTGTTGAAATGTATTTAAAATTGTCCTTTTGTAATTCCAGACTTGTATTAGAGAGAGTATTTGAGCAACTGTGCCATAAACATAAAACACTGACTGAAAACTCCGACAAAATCGACTTAGCTGATACAACACCTTTAGTAAAAGGTACACCCTTTCAGCCTCCCTTGAAAAAAATTCTAGAATATGCAGCAGAGACCTTAACATTTGGTGCAGATATTTATGCACAGGTGGAGACATCCTTGAAAATTTTAGAACTTAGAAAATTAAATACAGAATCCCTTATTGATAGTTTCAAAATATCTAAGTACTGGAATAAGAAAATTGAGGAAATTTTTGCCTACACGTCATTTTGTTCAGAAAACGAAATTTAAATCTGTACAATGGATCTCCTAGGCTCTATTCTTAATTCTATGGACAAACCTCCAGCAGCCAGTGAGTCACAGAAAAATGCTAGAAAAAAACAAAAAGAGGCTATGGAAAGGAAACAAAAAGAGGAGAGGAATATGCTTAATAGATTTCGTAAGCGTATTGAAGAGAAAATTAGCAATTTCATTAAAGATGGTACCAAACCATACTTGCAGTTTGAACCAATGGATCAGATGTATAGAGCTGTAGTCAGAGATGTAGCTGAACTTTTTGGTGTACTAGTATTTTCATTTGGCCAAGAAGGCATAGATCGGTATCCAATAATCTATACAAAAGATAAAGGGCCATCAGAAGATGAATTGACTGTAAGAAGAAATGGTGGAGTTTGGAATGAAGAAAAGGCTACGGAAATGGCAAAAATGCGCGAAGAGTTAGAAAAACAAGCAGCTATGGACATGGATGAGAATAGTAGAAAGAGAAAACATGATAAAGATGAATTGAGTGGAACGTTTTATAAACAAAAATACGCCCACCTGATTGGAGAAACAGCTGCCATTGGCGCGGCACATAAAACCAACGCAAATAAAAGTTATGGTGAGGTACCAAGTGAGAACAAGAAAGATCAGCGCTCAATTGAACAAACAATGGCAGATATACGGGCAAAGAAAATTAAAAAAGCTGAAGTTGTAAAAGAAAGTTGGGAAGAAAAAGAATGACATACCAATTATTACCTTTATGTCTATTTTTCTTCTAAGGGGAAATTGTGTTTTTTCAAGAAGACATGGAAACCATGATGCACCGCTGTATGACCAGTTCTTTCTTGGGCGAACTAGTGAGCCACGGAAAAACTACAATTTAATCCCTGTAAAGGCAGTGATTGATAGTTTTTTTGTTTAAGCGTCATCTATGGTCGTAATAAAGAACTACGTAAAACAATATATTTTTTGTCAAGACTGAATTCCATAGTATACGTGTATATTTTTAACCGTGTATGTGTTCTGGTGTTGATGCGCAATCGCGCGCATAACAGATTTTTTATTTTTTCGTTTAACCTACGATATGAAGGGTTTGAATTGAATTATCCTTTTAAGTGTTGTTTAGTTACCTTCAATAAAACAACTGACTAGTAGTGTCGTTCAAGAACTATAAATTGTAAAGAATAATTCAGTAGTCCTATATTTTAATTACGCCAAGTTAAACTTTTAGATAGTTTAATACGTTACAATAAAATTATTAATTCGTTTAATTGTTTGTACGCTCTAACTTCATCCTCATTATGAACTTCAGACGATCATAACAACTAATTTGATTCGTTCTATAAAGTGCTTATGTTTAGAATATGTTATTGACTTTTAAGTGTATGTATTTAGGTATTTTATCTCAACTGACTGATACCTTAACAGTTTTCACCAATGCTAATAAACAGTGGACCTGTATTAAAACTATTTATCACTATAACAATAATATTCAATAAATTTTAGTAAATACAGTAATGTTTCCTCTAGTTAGATACTTCTAATTTTTTATACCATATAAGGTCATAAGTTATAACCTTTGATTTTGTTATATTTAATCATATAATATGTGTGTTGGATGTGTATTATGTATACATTTTAATAGCTATGCTAGTTTCTATGTTTTAAAAATATCTGTAAGTTAATAATATGATTGTGCTATGTTGTATAACATCGTTTTCCTTAATATATGTCTGTGATGCTTGTTTGAAATGTCGGACAGTTGTTCAACTTGAAAGACATTGGAATTAGATTTTTAATTAATTGCTTTTATAAATAGGAATATGTATTTATAAAAAATGTAAAACGAGTAATTTATATGTGTATATGTATAAAACACTTGATAGATATTGAGTAATTCTTAAAAATCATTGAATTGTTAACTAAAATGTAGGTGTGTCTACTTGGGCAACTTTTTAATGTTTGATGAATAACAATTGTAAGACATACTGAAAAATATTACTGCCTTGGTAAATATTACTGAGAACTGGAATGGGATCTTTCTACCTGCATATAATATTCTCTTTATATTTGTCACTTTACACTATATTAAAATTGTATGTTAAGAATCAAATTATAATTCAGCATGTTACATGTCATTAGTATTAAATTCGTAATATTTAATGGCATATTTAGAGAAAGAAAGAAGAAGAGAAATTTAACGGAAAGAAAAAATTTAATAATGTTTAAGGATAAATTCACATTCTTTAATGTAAAATTCACATTTCTTGAATGTCGTAAATTCGTAAAAATATTCTGGAATATTCTTACTGTGAGAAGTACTAGTTATTAGATCTGTATATCCGGTTTCCAACTCAATAGAGAGGGACAATATTAATTGAGATTGTCGCTACCTTATAAACGGTATTTCAATAAGGATGCTCAAAGCTTAAATATATACAAATCAATCATGGATGAAACATCCACCGATTTTCATATTTATCTAAAAAATAATTTTATAACATTAAATTTTATTGAATATATTTGCCAAACACTACATTTGACAGCAATTATAACGAATATTTCCTGAAATAAATGGCCTTCTAGAAGTTTTCAAATTTAGAGCATCACTATCGAAAACCTGTTTAAGTAGCATTATTTTAAAAGAATGTCTGAACTGCACCTGGCTGCTCCAGCTCTTGAGGCAGATATGATTCTCCTGATGTCCATTGGCAAAAGAAGACATAAACAGGATTCATAATGAAACTATAACAATACTTGTTTTAATAAGTAGGAGATGTTAGAATCTGCATTAAGTAGTGTTAATACACTACAATTTTGGGGAAGTATTTGTTTTCTTGACATTGAAATTAAGAGGTTTTGTTTGTACTTTAGCTTAAATTAATTTGTTTGTAATTAAAGCAATAAAAGTTCCCAAATTTATTCTTATTTTATTTTTAGTACAGGCTGTAACCATTTTACCATTAAACGTTTCGTGAGTATCTATATGTCCATGATTATGTCATGTACTGGGTTACCTCACATTCGTTTTTTTCGGGATTTTACGTTGCAACCGCCGGAAGTAAATGAAGAAGGCCTTTGATTAAGTCACTAAAGAAAAATTGGTTGTCACTAGTCAAAAGATTATTAGTAAAAACCCCTCATCTATGTCCAGCAGTGGACCTAGGCTAATGATGAATTTTTAAAACAGGATAACGTATGTTATGAGGGCGCTACTATCACCTTGTAATTACATTAAATAATATCAGGGAAAAAAAATATCAGGACTATTGCTGTTAACGCGTCTTTCTTCTCTTGGGTTTTTAGGTTTTCCAATATTCGTGGTAAATAGGGAAATTATATTAAACAGCAACATATTCTTAAGTATACAGTGATTATCTTATAGACAACATGATAAGAGGATTGATTGTATTACATGTTATCCCAATGTGGGTTACCGCACTACTGCAATTACCTCTTCTCTTAAATTGTCACTTGTTTTATGTCAAATTGTCTCGCAACACAATACTTCACGAAGCTAAAATTTTAGAGTTCGTCACTTTATTAATACTAAATGAAAAAGACTTTTAAATAAAAAGAGACTAAATTTTTTGGAACGTTTATTCACCATCAACAGGTTAATAGATATATATTAATTTACATTACACATAAACAACAATTCATTAAAACGTGATCGTTACAATGATGTGGACAAGTAGTATTTTAGAACAATGCGTAAAATAATAACGAAACAAATCTACCCCCAATGGAGAGCAAGATATGAATATCAAGATCAGTTTCCTAGAAAATCACGAGTGATGTACATCAACATATGTAAACTAAAGCTTAGATAAATATGCATCTACGTAAAGTGACTCTTGAGTTTATAATTTTATATCATCTGTGGATATAGATCACGCGTTCTGAAGCCAGACATCATAATTAATTTAATTATTGACATTGTGCGCGTGAAATATTTTTACGTAGGCACAGACTATAAAATACAATATAGCATGTATTTCAATTATCAAAAAGATGTACGTATCATATCTTAATTGACTCGTATTTTATGCATTACGATAAAGTTAGTTATTTTAACACGCTACACGAATACCAATCGAAAAAATAATACATACTATTTATAATTCAGTTGGAATTTTTGGGGGTAAATATGTCATTGACAAATCGTAAGCCTATGTACTTAAAAATAATTCCTGCTCACGTATTAAGCATTTAAAACCTTTGATTTCAAAATATATTCCGCTTGTGAAATGTTTTTACCAAAAACAAATATTATTTATGCGTCAAGATAACTTTCGGATTAACTAATAGAGAGTTTACCATTAGGTATATCAATGGACACGCATTTGTCAAATTTGTATTTCATGGACGGCCATCATCGCAGCAAATGGACGTCGACAAGCAAGTATTATTCCTTTAAATGCCGCCTGCGAAACTTGTCTTTACATTATCGAAATACGATTTGCAAGTGAGAATCACGAGTAAGGATTTCGTTAATGCAAAACTCACATGATATTACAAGACAGTAAATAAAACACCTTCACTTACGGAAGTGACACGGCGATTTATTGCAGCGTTGTATCACGTGCCTAATGCGATTCAGTCGCGCATTCACGAAACGCGTCACTGTATCGCTAAAAAAGTCGCATTGAGCGTCCTGCCTTAGTTGTGTAAGCTATAAATATTTAAATGAACTAGGAAGTTTATGTTTTAATTATATATTGAAGCATATTTTCAGCAGGTATTTAAAAGTATGGAAGAAAATCCGCAGACGAGCACTTCACTTGCACGCATAGAAAAATTCTAATAATGACATCTCAATTACACGCTAATCAAATTTTAACAGACAATACCAAATATGTGAACATCAAGCTATATCTAAACTACACGTACGAATAAATGTTATAAGTAAATATTTAACATTTATATTTAATTATAACTTACTATGTATAGACAATTGTGTAAGTTAGTATGTACCTACGCGTGGACTATAATTGGTGTTACATTTGCAGTATAATATATTATATATTGTATAACAAATTAAAACAACTGTATTTTGTACAGACGTGCCGAGAAATTGTGGAAGAGTATTTTTATGCTTCATGAGGTCATCAATGACACTTTCAAGTATGTAACTTTAAATAATGAACTCATCACTGGTGATTACATTTGAAAGTAGTAATGGAAACTATAAAAGAACGAAATAGTTGACTATTTCCCATACAAAGCAATATATAATTTGTTATTCGTTGACATTAATATATACGAGTAGTCTTGGAAGAGCTAAACCTAGAGATCTACAAAGCTATAAATACAAATCGTGTTTCATACAGTTTATATATTTAAATAGAATGGCATATTTATATCATAGTTATAATATATTATTAAAAAGACAACAACAATTTTTTTATCACATAGAATATATGTATGTATCTACAACAATCATTATCTATAAGCTAGATATACGGAATGCACTCAATGATAGAAACATTCGTATTCCATAACATACCTATATAGATACATATTCAACACATCTACCATAACAGCTGTTACAAGAATAATTTTCGATAAAAGCATAGTCACAATTAGAATGGAACAAATGTTCGATTTACCAATACGATTTTGATAGAATTTACTCAATAAATTGTATTTCACGCTGCGTGTAAGGATTACATGAAAGACCAAAAAATCTACTGCGTAATTTGCTTATAAAATTACATGCTTTTAAATAAGTTCAAGAGATTTTTAGTTTATATAAGGATTTTTAAATTACTTATAGTGTATTACCCGCATACTAAAGTTGTGAAATGACTTAAATTAAACGTGTTTTTTAAAAATCTTATAAACCCATCGTCCAATATAATATTATAATGTTTTGGCATAACAAATAACGCCGTGAAAAATAAAATGTGACCACGTTCTTAGACTATACCATAGATAATTTTTCTTATATTGTCTACTACAACACAGACAGATTATAAAATTACATAACTAATTATTTTTATTATTATTTTTATTGTCTTTTGAAACTTTTATATCGTCCAGTATCATCAACGTATATTACAATTTTATTCAAAGGTTAATTCCCTACGTAAATATTGGCGGTTCGCGTTTCTATAAATTCTTATTTATGTACTCTGCAAATAAATATTTTGTCATGGATAAAACCTTTAAATAATATTTTACATGTTATAAAATCTGAATTATAATTTAAACAATTGTTTTCATATACTTATGTATATACTTTTGAGTACCTACCTAGTCTTATTGTTTTATATAACGTCATTAAGCAATATTATACAAACTTATTAAAATCACAGAGTTAAATAAAATATACATAATATAAATATATTTCAAAATGGAAATGCCTATGCTATAAAATATGTATAAAAAGTATCGTTAATTTACTACCAAAAAATATTGTTCATTCAAAAGAAAGTATTTTTATAAAATAAATTCTTCCTCGCTAAATCTTTTAAAATACTTAACAAATTGAAAATGGTTAAACTTAAAACATACTTAAAACTTTCAGTCAGCGTTAAAATCTTAATCGTTCATTGCAAACATAGTATGTACGTCATTACTAAAAAATATTAAGATTGATTATTTTAAATTTTGTAAAAGGTAAACAGACTAAGATTTAGATATTTGGCCGAATATTACCTGTATTACATCAGATACAGCACAAATTTATATAAAATCAATTTTTTTTTCTAGTCATTAAATTTATTGTCATTAAGTTTTTCAATCTAAATATGAATAATGATATTATTGAGTTTTTAATTATTATTGTCTTTCTTACAATAACCTACAATATTAGGGTGTCAAATATCTATATAAAAACAAAGATATCTAAATAATTTAGAATAGTCAACGGTAAACATTAGTATAGTGAAACATATAATATAAATATTTTTATATAAAAATATAAGTTACACTACGAAACATTTTTCAAAAGAGAGTATAAAGTTTTATTTATTAAGGATTAGATGTAATATTGTAAGTATAATATTATTATTTTCTACAGGCCGTAAATTAAAAAAAATATGATGCTAAATAGACGTGGAGTGTCATTGAAATTAAAATCCGATTATGAATATTCTTTCCCGTAATGAAGTTTTTCTTTAAGTTTTAGGAAATGTGATTTATTAGAGAGATATGTATGTATTTGCTATTGATATGTGGTAATTAATAGTTAAAAAATATGATATACGTTCTATAGAAGAGATAAGAATGCAGGTGGATAAGTGGAAGACGACTACTAGAAATGTTTTTTCGTAAATCATTACCTTAGAGTTTTCATAATCATTACATTTTTAAGTTTAATTCATTTTATTTTTTAAATCACACCAATAAAGTTCATAAAAATCTAAATATTTAAAATTAATGAGTAAAAATAACATCAGATGTCTAGGAAACGTTTGACATCAATTTGTTGATTTAATTATTTAAATGCATACATGGCCAACACGAAGCTGTTCCAACATACAAACTGCCCAAGCTTTATTTTGATAAATTCTAAAAACATGTTATATTATATTCATGTATACTGAATTATCATATTGGTTACATAGCCGTCATTATCGATATGATCGCCGAGCCATGTATTTTCTGGTATTTAGTGTCTACTCATCATCGTCAGTCTCGCAACACCCTGGCCAACAGCAGCCCTCGGTGCCGTCGGGTCTAGTGCAGAACAACAACGTCTCCACGCTGGAGACTGGTCGCGGTTCGATTCCATGGAAGTCACGTAAGTCCTCCGCTGGGAACCAGGCGCGTTCCTCGTCGTCTATGATAGGTATACCGAAGTATCTGCAAGTATTACATAAAATTAAAAATAAAAACATTTTAATAGGTGCCACGATAAACAGATGATCCTTAATGAAAAAAAAATATAGAAAAGATACTCGTATAAAATAATCTTCAAAGGATTGGAAACGAAGCATTGTAAGACGTCACACATTGAAAGGGACTTAGGTAAGGACATTTGTCGTCCTTCAGAACGAATAATTCTAATCCCCGATATATAAACACGCTTGAGAATTTGTGTAGTAACTTTTTTAACAGTAGTGACAGGAATACTACCTCTCACATTTTCTCCCCTCAATTCTTCCAATTTTCTCAAACTTCAAATAAAAAATTAAATTTACCTGCAAATCGCAAGCCCAGGTATCCAAAGTACAGAAGCCAGCACTAACACCAAAACGAGCAGCACGGCCCATATTGGCCAGGGTTTCCGCACCGTGTCCCCTTCAGATTTTATCCAGGCGTCGTAACCCGAGCCCTCCATCGCCAGCTCCGCGAAAGATGATATCAAGATGGAAAGCATAGCCAAAGGTGATAGATACTTCCAGCAAATCAGCCAGTATATTCCTGGTCGTTGTCCCGTCATTAACTCTATATCATCTGCAAATCTAAATAAAAAGGAACTTTATTTCCTTTTGCGTGTAAACAGCATACAAGCGTGAAGACCAGAAATCTTATCAAACGACTATTACAATATACTGGTCAACAATATTTAACCTAAATAAGACAAGTGTACTACGTAGATTCCATTTGTTATTCTTCATAACTGCCTCGTTGGTGGAGTGGTTGCAAGCGCGACTGCCGATCGAGAGGTCCTTAGTATTGGATTTTTCTAATTTAGAATTTCTAGTAGTGACTTAGAGTGTGGATGTGTGCCCGGTGTATGGCAATAGGCTCACCACCTATTCCATTGTGGGACTTAAACGTCACTGGTAAAACGTGGGGGTGTACTACACTCCTCTGCCTAACACTTCGGGGATTACAGGCGTGATGTTATGTTTTGTTTTTCTTCAAAGAATCTGAGGGTGTTGCGGTGATCCCAATATAGTCCTTAATGAATAATTGGTTTCTTAAGCTAGTATATCTATGTTTATAAAAAACTATATTGTTTATGGTTATCAATTCTTCAAACTAATACGACTCGTACCTAAACAATAGACAAACTATTAATGGACTGTCTGACCCCAATCTCCTTGAAAACAACCTATCAATAGTACAGGCACAATTTCGTAATACACGCAACACAATTATTGATTTCGGATTCCAATAGAATCGCTTCTGTCCCATCACCCGTATTAATCGAAATATAGGCGTTTTCCGTTGAAACATTAAGAGCATAAGAGTAACAGAAATTGGTTTTATAATTTCAGTATATGTCATTTAAAACCTTGTTGATAAAACAAGTCATAGTACTAATTCTTTTATAGTCCATACATATGGAACACTACACCGAGGCACGTGCCTTGGTGTAGTGTTCCATGTTTTAAAATCTAAGATTCTACGCGTTTCATAATGCATATTTTAAAATCTTCATAACGGAGAAGCAAATGCACCGAGAAATCTCAACTGATAATGTGTGAAAAGAAAAAACGTTGAGAAAGGCTGGAGACTAAGCATGCACAATGGTAGCACTTAAGAAGAAAAGTGGTTTGTCACTAAATACCATTCCATTTAGACAGACTCCATTAAGTACAGAGATTAACATAACTTGTGTCATAAATATAAAGTGAACAAATAAATAAAATCGTAAATACTAAAATTTAACGCTTTTAGTATTTGAGAATCACCACGAAAATTAATGGAAAATTGTTTGTCAACCCATTCTAGTAAATATTTTGCCGACCCAGAGGATTTGTGATCGATACCTTCGATTGTGGTTAATGTTACTGTTACTTTTATAAGCTTACTTTTCGTCTTTTTATATTTAGCTCGATTAACAGACAAACATTACTTTTGTTTGGTTTACTTTTACGAGGTTACTTTACAAGTTTTACAAGTTAACGTTGCGTAGATATTACGTATATAGGAAATTAAGTCAACGGAAAATGATTTAATGGTGACCTTTTACGTAAAGTCGTTATTGCCAGCGTTCCCATTACAAAAGCGTTATTGATTTTTAGTACCGCTTGAACATAAAAAAACTTTCGAATTCCATTTGTATGAATGTTGTTATTTACTTACAAAAATCTTTATTCGATGACCAATGAGAAATGTTTGAAAGTAATAGCAGCCGAATCTTCTCCGATCTTAAGTCGGTATTAGCCGAGATTGGAAAATTCTTTTCGACTTTTGGGTTCGGAATGTCATCTCTAAGGAAACTACTTTTTGAACTGTGCTTATATTTCCGATTATTTGATAGACTGACACAAACTATAATATCTTGGACTATGCTGCAAAAGTTAATGCTGTATGACATGTGAACCTGAGTACTCTCATAGATATTCCACCATCAAAGACTACTTAGGACCTTGTCGCGGATATATATCATAGACTGACAACGTGTGAAGCTGAATTTATGTGCCAATATTTTGTTTCCAACGAAAATGGCAATGTTACATGTAGGTATTCCTACTGTACAATATGAAGGTTCAAAATTTGTAAATTAGTAATTCAGAAATAGTTTAATAAACCCCAATACTGCTACGTCCTATAACTATCGTATATAATATATGTACATACATGCTTGGCGAGTCGTGAAAGTACACAAACCAATATCGCCGGAAAAGCTCTACTTCCTATCTTTCTACGTGCACATACTCAGCTTACAACTTTAATAAAACGCGGTGCAATATAGCCATACTTTTTAACTTCGAACACGCTTTTTATAACGAAATGAAATTATTAAGGAACTTCAAATTGAATCATATGAGCATACATGGAAAGATAATGTTGGTGTAAAAAATCATAAAGAGAACAAACTCAAAATAGATATTATTAAAATAGGTTACAGACCTTTTTACGCCATAAACGTATGCAATGCCGATGCACTCGAAGAATGCAATGATGAGCAGGGGAAAGTTGCCACTGTACATATCGAACAGCAGGAAGATGTAACTCCCAGAGCCGTGGGCGAAGGCCATTGAGAGGATGCAGCAAAGTAAACAGAGACCTCCCGTCAAGTACTCTTTACGTAAATTTGGGAACAGCTTCATATCCACTATGGACGTCACCACACCTTCTAAGGTCCCGAATTGAGAGTCAATGCCCAGAGTGAACAGCATCAGGAAAAACAGAACGGACCAAAACTGAGCGCCAGGAAACTGATTGATGGCTTCCGTGAATATGATGAACGCAAGTCCGGTGCCTGATGCAGTCTGGAAAGAGATTTGTAAAAATAAAGAAAATAAGTACAATTGCTGATATTGATACCTTGGTATATGATATATTGGTAATAATTATCTTGATAATAATTATTAAAATTACTTAAGCTATAATTTACACTGAACTTCAAAAATCTTTCGGCCATAAACTTCACGAAAAGTTGAAAATATTCTCACATTATAGCAAAATTTATAAAAAAATCCTTTCAATGATCGGTGAAATTAAAAACGATGCCAATATCTCGAAATTGTAATTATAAAAGACAGATTTAATTTACAAAAGACAAAATATCACAAAAATAGTTAAAACGAAAAAAATGGGTATTATAAAGAATATCATAATTATTGCCTATAATCAATAACAGATCAAACCTCTATTCAATATTTATCGATTAAAACCACAAAACTCACTCAGACAATCTACCACTTCTATCTCTAATCAATTATTCTATCACTTGAGTTCAAATTGCAAAGTAAATGTCTCGAGATAGATCTTGTTTAACTAAAGTGTATCCTTTGTGTATTCTTGTGTGTAGATACTCACATTATCTAATTCCTTCTGCAAATCACACTCGGGTAAGTGCGGCATCAGGATCCTTTTAGTAAAACTACTGTTGACATTCACGTTGACATACTGCCCCGTTTCCGGGAACACCATAGAACTAAACGTTGGGCCGAAAACTTCCAGCAATGTTGCATTCCTTTCAGCCAAGCACTTTTCGTATACCATCGTGGCTTTAAATCCGATGACCGAAAACACGACGATGCCAGCAAACATAGATGTTAAACAATTAGTCATAGAGACCATAATCGCGTCTCTA
>DWMG01001384.1:0-15354 GCA_018244855.1 Elbella merops
CGTAACTGGTGAAACGTGGGAGTGTTCTGCATTCCTCTGCCTACCTCTTCGGGGATTACAGGCGTGAAGTTACGTAAAAATATTCACGTATGGTTACATTTGTCTGGGATTTAATAATAGTTATATTGAAATATTACACCTATAGTTATCCGTAATTTTGATTAAGACAGAACCCAAGTTGTGACACCTGTCAGCTGACTAACTAGACATTTAAGATTTTTATTACATAAATATGAAGACAGTTTCACACTCAGCCACATAAAAATAGTCATGTTCATAATACAAATATTACTTGAATGGGGATCAAACCCATAATACCCGAGTCAGCAGTTCATTTCACAAAACACTGGACAAGTTAAATAGACAATCATTACTAATCTAATTGATCTCCAACCCGCATGCCCAGCGTGGTGATAAGGGGCATAAACCTCCCTTTTGAATAGAGAATTTGAATACAGATAGGCTGATGATGATGATGATGATGATACTAATCCAATTTCTTTTATAAAAACAATGAATAAGCCAACATGAATACTCTATGAGCGTAATTAACGACGAAAAGTTTAATAACAATAGATGTTAGAGTCAATGGAACAAACAAAAGTTAAGAACACAGCTGGTGAAGGTCAAGGATGTCGGAAACCGGAACAAATGAAAGTTGCATTGTTCCACAACCATGTCAATTTCATGGAACTGAGCTTCTCCGGCTCAACCGCATCTGCATAATAAAAAGCGCGTCTGTGATACTTTCCTTTAGTTTTGCATGCGTTGAATAGCCAAATGACTTTGGCATGGTAAACCTATGATACAGTTCCAGTTGTTAAACATGTAATTAAATGTGCATGTATTATAATTGCTTCGGAGGATACCTACATATATTCTTAACAAGTGAATCGTGGGACACTAAATTCCTCTACCTACCCTTTCGGGGACACACAGGGTTGTTGTTGTGGAAATATGTTCTTAGAAAGGTTCTTCGGTTTGTAACGAGAGCACTGCCATTATATATCTTTGTTGCTCTATTATCATTATTATTATTGATGGGAGAACATAAATTTCTATAACAGGCGTGTATGTATCAGAGTCATACATGTAGGAGCACGGTCTGTAAGATTAGAAGTTTGGTACCATATGTTCTCTGCGTTGCTGGCATGACGATATAATAATAATTATATTATAATAATAGTTGTATTATTATAGGTTGTAAAGTAGAAACATGCCGCAGCGCACGCACCGACCACGCGCTCGTTACGCTCTCATACCCGCGGCAGTCGTGCGCGCAGCATCTCGAATGTTCTTCTGCTACTTATAACAATGCTATACCTTCATGCATTTAATTCACATTTATTAATAGATTAATTACTTTGTGTGACACTTATATAATCATTACCATGTTAAGTTTAATTTTCATTTATAACCACTCCGTGCTATAGTCTGCATCAATTTCAATTTAGAAATGATGTTCTTAATGACGTGGCCTAGACTGGAATTAAATTGGCGAGTATTTAAAATTATCCACGTCAGTTTGGATGATGACAGTTGATCACACGATCACTACCGCGATACATCACCTGGCAATATGCCACCGGAACGGGTATCCCTGTAAAACCCACTTTTTGCTGTTGAGCTCTAAAATGTTACCTAAAAGTTCCATATTGGGTACCAGACATTGGCCAATCTTGTGCATATTAATATATCATCACGTCAGACCCCTTACGGGGTAGGCAGAGAGCACCGAATGTCTTATATAATACTTAGAGACCTGAACATATCTGTGTGTATACGTGAAAATATCCCCTCGTCTGTTCTATCACACTGTATCGAGGATGTTCGTGAGTCACTAGAGGAGTTGTATTAACTGAGAGACGTATCTATATAATCCTTCTACTCGTTGACTTTCTGTAAATGATAGAAAGCTTTGTACGTCACACTCGCTCTATTTCTATCAGTTCCGCATTGTAAATTTATATATCTCAGTCGGATACTTGTGTAGCTAAATTGAAAACAATTAAAAAAAAAATTTCTCAGAAGAAAAAAAAATTTTTTTTAATAATTTTCTTAGTGGATTTCTCATTTGACTCTTTCTGTTCATTTCTCCAATAATATTCAATTCTTATTGAGTCTGTAATTAGTTAGGATTTTATGTGCGAAAAGCCGTGCCCTGCGATCTCCAACCCGCATGCCCAGCGTGGTGATTACGGGCACAAACCCCCTTTTAAGCGAGGCCTTTGTCTAGCAGTGGACTAAGATAGGCTGATGATGATGATGATGATGTAAGAATACTTAGCCAGCGTAGTCTCTGCACTTAAAACTTATTACAATGAGAGGAACAATAAAATTAAAAAGTACAATCACAGTTAAATTATAATTATTCATTAAACCTAAGATGGATCATGCCATTGTCTAGTTTTTACCTGTCTGTATGAGTGTGCCATTTTGTATGAGTGACTGATCTTTAGTGCGTATTCTTCTGTGTCAGTGAGGAATTTGATTTAAGAAGGTGAAACTGAGTAAAACGAAACCGATGCCATGTGTGTGATAATATTATTATTTTTTCCCGAAAAACTTGTGATGATACTATGTCTCGGATGCTTCAAAATAATAAATGTAAAACTAAGCTTCAATGAATAAATTACTACAAAAATAAATAATGTATTCCTTTCTGGCGGCATCTATTCATTTAATTATGTACTATTTAGTCTATAGATTCTCCCATCAAATCAAGATTTAATTGAATAAATTGACATTAACAATTTTGCGACACTACACCGCGGTGCGTGCAGCACTATTGGTTAATCTTTGCATTTTGAAAATCCGTCTTATTACAATTGCATTGAGGTCCATTCTATGTATATCTGGACAAATTATCATGCGTTGTAGAAGCAACCATGCAATATCTGTACATACATACATAGTTTCATAGTTATAGCAACCAGAGCGAGACAGCATTATGAGATGTGAGATAGAAATGTTCTTATTATTAACTATACTGTCTTCAATGTTAATTGAAGTAGAAGTCGCCTACTTTTCCTAACAATGTTGCCAACACTTTGAATACATTTCTCAGTTACCATTTCGAACTGATATAATCTTGGTACTTTCTATTTTTTGCCAATAGTTTTTATGTCAATTAACGTTTATTTAATCACCTTTCTGAACATAACATTTATTCAATCGATTCGATGAACAAACTATCTGAGCAATTATAATGAACTTTTGTGATAAATAAATAGGGACATTGGCAGAATGGATTACGCTTTCTTCGGATACATCTCGTTGTCATATCATAAACACACCACAAAATGATCATACAGATGTCCTATGAGTCAACGTCGTTATATATTTCGGCATTCACTTTTACGCTTCGCAGACATTGTTCATTGTGACCAGAATCCATCGTCTGTCAGGCCCTTAAATCCAATCGGTGTGATAATTCATTATGATTCTTACAATAGATCCCGTAACAAGTGGCAACACTCACGTAGCGTTGCGCAAGCAGTGAGCGGCGCGCGCGTGACCGGCCGGCGGTTTAATTGTCACTGTAAGGGCTGCTGCCATTCCTGGTCTGTTTGGACACGTCACGGATCACGGAAGTGAATAGAGCGCTTGTTATGGTCGTCCGTTTCTCATAATTCATTACATCAATTGTCAAACAGCATTTGGTATTTGCAGGGTTGCCATTAGTAAAATTTTTGAATATGTAAAAACAATGGCGGCTGTTAAGTTTATAACAAAGATTCGATTTCCTGTCGTAATGTTTGGAATATACACAATACGACACACGTAATTTTATGTATTATTTATGTAATAGTAAAAACGTGTATACTCGTATATATTCTTTACACCGGGCGCAGATCCAGACTCCGAGTCACGACTAGAAATTCTAAATTAGAAAAATTAGAAAAATTGGGATTTGAACCCAGGACTTCCCGATCGGCAGTCGCGCTAGCAACCACTCGACCAACGAGGCAGTCAATAATGTACAGTCAGTCAGTCACATAATGTACAATAATGTAAACATTTCAATAAGAGTATACAAATAATTATAATGATATATATAATCATACAAATAATTATAATAATCATAAAAAAATTAATCTGATTCATCAATCTTAAGATTGATCCACGACCCTTCAAGACAGAACCCTGCTTCATGGCGACATGGAATAGCTCTGAATCTATTAAAGCATTAAGCGATACATTTCTAAGGGTACAAAGTAAAATACTGTGTGGTCTTGGTTCACTAATACATACATATGTATGTTCACTTGGCAGACCATACTTTGCCGTCCGCTGACAGAGCTGATTAAAACATTGCATTGAAAAGATGATCGAATAAAATAGAATGTCGAAACTTTACGCATTAATGTTCAGTTCGCGCGAATATATAAATGTGAAATGTTATGTTGCCGGCGGCCTAAGTACGAGTCTCTCTCCCAATAGCTACATGAGAAAATTCTCTAAAAAATGTAAAAAATTAGGTAGTATAAGTTTTCCAGTATTTTTATAATGTTTTATTATTGTATCCTCACGTCATCTTCCGTGGTAGACTGATTGTCGACACACTAAAGGCTCTCGTCTCAAGAGTGATGAATAAAAAAAATATTTTAAACATAATAAAATCATATTTACGGAATGTACCAGTAAATGTACGCTCCGCAAATAAATCATGACCTGGCATATAAAATTTCATCACACGTGTAAAGAAGACTACCTCGGGCTACATAAGACTTGATGGGCCTTCACAACTTGACGTGTGAAGTTTTGTAAGTATGCCGCGCAGTGCTTCGTATTAGTTATTTTTCGAATACGACCGCTGGAAAAAACTTATCAAAGACGAGTGTTGCCATTTAGGCATTAGTGCTGTCATCTAGGCGACAGTTTCGTTGCAAAATCGCATGTTATATTTAAATTAGTCAATTTACATTAAAATTACACTCATTATCTAATTAAAATAATTTTCTAGAAATTCCCAACTCGTATGATGGAAGAAATATTTAAAACCCCAAAAAAAATTATATGCGCCAACTATAAAAATGTAAGCATAATCATTAGTGGACAAATTTTCAATTGGAATTGCATTTTGGAGTTCTGTCCATCATAAATGCATCATCTTCAACATGTCCGCAGTCTTACAGTCAGTGGTTGAACGGGCGGTGGGTAAAAGGGCTCTCTCGCAATTATAAATTATAATATCGCCGGTTCCGACTGCGCTGAATGATGTGAAATCTGCTTTCTCGTAAATATAAAATTGCGCGGGCTTACATACGTCGCGTCGTCCACGTACGCCGCCTTCACCGGGCTTTTACTCGAAAATTACTATTTTGACATGTTATTGGCCAGTGATTTTCTGAAAGAAATATATGAAAGTATTCCTTAATATTTTAGTGTGATTATTAGTGACAAGTATTACTGATCCAGGGATTAATGGAACTTAGTATATAAGGCAGATATGAATAACTGTCATCGTGACAGATACAATAGAATTGCTGATATTGGAAGAGTTGATTACATTCTTAATTAGAACAAACATTTGTGTGAAGATCACGACTGTTAGTGCCGTGTCTGGGTGAAAAAATATCTATATATGTATCTACTTAATAATTCATATGTAATTCTTTGGTCACTATAGTACTAGCTCTGCTTGCTTATAAATAGGGTTAAAGTGTGTGACCTGCGTATGATTTCACTACAAACGCGCATTTGTGTATTATCACTTCGAATATAATCATTCCTATAGTGTATTGTACAGTCTTGATGCTTATAAAGGCTGAGCAACACATTGACAGTCAGTACTTAAAGTGAAGCATAGTAACGCCGCGCTTACGTACTTCAACTTAAATACTTTATTCAAAGCATCGATGACATTTTTCTACTATTGCTAACTCTTGGATACACACAAATACTCTTCAACAGAAAGATGTACATATCTGTGAAGCTTATAATGGTAGATATATAAGTTCGGTAAAACAGAAGTTGCCTAACAGTAAAAGCTAGTCCCTTGAGTTTTTATTATTGCTAACAACAGCTAAACATGCAAACTTCACAGACGTGGAGCAGTAGACTTTATCAAGCGGTACAATGTGTGGATTTTCACCGCATCATTTAATTGGTAAATATGTAGGTATAATGTATTACCAACATACATAATGTAGCGTGACAAATTATCACAAACATTCAGCTTTTTACGAGTCAAAAACGTAATCGTGGGGCGGAAACATTACGTAACTCTGGTATCAGTCGAAGTAGGTGCAGACGAGAAAAAAGATGGCGGCCCCGGGCGGTAGAAACCGCGGTAATAACAACTTTCTCCATGGCCTTATGGGCATCTCCAGTAGAAATCGCATGCCTAGCCAGCCTGCATTCCGTCTTACTCCTATTTCCCATTTTTTTTCGCTTTTAATTACTTGTGCCACTTCCGTCCAGGCTTCTGAGTACGAATAAAATGCTTCTGAGTAACAACTTTCATTAACATTAACCTTGTCTTACAACCCTTATCAGTACCCAAGTTTTTAACTAGTTCACTGTTTAATATCGTGTGACAGGATGATTTACATATATAAAACGCAACATCACGTCTGTAGTCCCCTAAGGGGTAAGCAGAGGAGTATAGTACACTCCCATGTTTCACCAGTTACGTTTACATCTCATGGAATAGGTGGTGAGTCTATTGCCATACACCGGGCACAGATCCAGACTCCGAGTCACTACCAGAAATTCTAAATTAGAAAGATCCCATAGTACCCGACCCGGGATTTGAATCCAGGACCTCCGGACCGGCAGTCTACAAATATAAATAAAACAAAAATTTATAATCTCGAGATACGTTCCAATAAATGCAGTAGGTATTTTTTTGTTAAATCGTCATCCTAGAATAAATAAACATATGTACCTATCGCGCATACGAAATGGAAATTAATATTATACGTTTCGTTACACTAATGAGACATGAAGCCGTATATAATGAATATTAGAAAATCATTTGTCACCGTGACGGATCTATAAAAATAATACATCGTGAGATCGACCATTTTTTACCTACCGGGTAGTATTATTTAATTTTCGGTAACGGTAATATAAAACGTGCAAAGTGTATAACTGAAGTATGATTATTTAAACGAAAATATAATTGTGAATAATAATACACTTTAGCTGGGAACCTTTAGTGGTTGCTTAACCAACTGTGATCTCACCTGTGTATTTCTACGGTGTAGATAATGTACTGAAACAGAGAAGGCTCTTGTATTGAGAAATGATACATTATTTTAGTTGCTTAAGGTGACTTTGGTCAACTATGCTAGAAAATTGTGGTGTATCACTGTTAAATATGTGATCATAGTTTTTAAATATGTGGAGATAATGTTCTTTATTTTAAAATAAAAGATTAAAAATTACTACTTAAAACAGAGGAGGCGGAGCATAAACAAAAAAATATATTTAGTCTGTGGTATTCCTTTCCGATTGTGGCGTCTAGTAATAGGTTATAGATGAAGATATTCTGTTACTTCTAGTGCTATAAAAAATTAAAAATTCCCTCCAATTAATAAATCAAGTAAGCAAGCAATAATTAAAATTACAAGCGTTTTTCAAAAAAGCATTTACAATTTCAGTGGTTTTCTTTGATCGGTCAGTAAAAAAAACCGTTTTGGTTGTCTATGTAAACGTTACTTGCTCTATGGCTGATGGCGAATCAATAGAAATAATAATAAACAATAGAGGGCGACGACCGGCGCCGGTGTGGGCGCTGGGAAAGCCGCGGGCGTCTAGTGACCACACGGACAGAGGCTGTTAGGATGTTATATGTTATAAGATACTTTTAATATTTACCTCTTGTACCTTTCTACTTATAAAAATATATAACAGCAGTACACCTATGGAGCGAAATAGAAAAACAGCGTAGTCCGAAGTAAACAGTTTTTAAAATAGAGTGTGTTATATAATGATTGTATATAACATTATGTTTATAAATATAAATGAATTCGAAAGGAAACGGAAGTTTATGCTTGAAATTTAAATGAGCATCGTGTGGCAGATTTATGCTTTACATTATCACTACCTCGTTGGTAGAGTGGTTGCAAGAACAACTAGTAGGCGAGAAGTTCTGGGTTCCATCCTCGTTATTGGGTTTTTAACGTAGATTTTCTTAGTATCCCGGAGTCGAGGCTTAGTAAGCGTAATTGGTAAAACGTGGGAATGTACTGCTCTCCACTACCTATCCGATCGGGGAGGTGCAGGCGTGATGTTACGTAACAGATTTATCACCGTAAAACAGTGGTAAATTCATAGGTTTAAATATGTAGGAGAATTAGATTCCCGTGTAATCAATTTTCAGGTATGTAAATAGCCGGGAACGAGAAGAAATGTTATTTTGGAAAAGAAATGATGGTTGCTTAAAAGTCGAAAACTCGATAAAACATGGTCACCCTGCTAATAGACAGGAGCTTTTTGCCGCCCATTCATAGCGCCGCAAGTCGGAGACACCGCACAAAGGCGTCCGCTAGTACATCTCTGCCAACACTTCGTACTTCCATCATTGTTTTACAACCCTATTATTACTGAATGATGACGTACAAATTGTTAAAAAACGTTTCGAACAATGCTCCGATAGTTTTTTAATTGAACATTGTTTAAGTCACAATAATAAAAAAATGTTTATGGTTAATGATAGTTGTTAAATTTTAATAAAAAAATACGAATGAAAGTTAACAAAATAAATAATACATTAGGCGCG
This sequence comes from Elbella merops, assembly GCA_018244855.1. NCBI lineage: Eukaryota > Metazoa > Arthropoda > Insecta > Lepidoptera > Hesperiidae > Elbella > Elbella merops. Next base: position 8,732 of record DWMG01001384.1, read on the forward strand.
TTCCGTGTTGCGTAAAAACGGCTAAGATAAAATATACAAAAGATGTATTGCGTCACATATTGCTTTGAGTTGTAATAGAAAGGCTTTCATTAGTATTCTAGGCTAAATGACGCTTTGTTTATGTTTCTATCTGATTTGTTCACATGTAAGACCTCTATATAAATATGACAGACGCTACAGTAAGTGAAAATAAATATCTTTTTAATATTATTGACAATTTATATAACTCTATACCGCGTAAACCGTAATTTTTAGGTATTTAAAAGTTATCTAACATGTGTATTGGTGTTTGTTTAATTTCCATACTTTATTAAATGTGTTTAAATATGTGACTTTGCGTTGTTAAGTTGTAATTGACATGACAGCTGTCAGGAAAATAGTGACGTCTATTGCCGAAGAATAAAACTAGTCTGTACAGTCGTATAGCAAACATTATTTCGTCTTTCAAATGCATATTTATTGTTTCATGCACAGCCGAGAAATGACATTCTCGTGCCAGATCTCACAGAAATTTTGTTCACACATAATCTAATTACAAGCGTCGCTGATTGCGTTCTAAAGTTTGACGTTTTTTACGAAAACATTTCATAGGCTTTTATGCTTTATAAAGAGTAGGTACCCACGCCGCGACGACGAACAACCGATACAAGTTTCGACACCTGTCAGGAGTACGTTGGGCAAACATTGGCGTTGTAATGAAAAACCGCGGTTGCGTTACGATATTGCCATTCGTTGGCAACGCTACAGCAATGCATTATATACTTGTCTATCTATATTGTTTACAACCTAGTTCCTACTCTATAATTGTCTTCAGGAGTTCATTGGCCCGAATAGCAATGTTTAAAAGTCGAACCAAATACGTGGATTAACTTAAAATGGACCAACTATATTGCTATACATGGAATTGCTAATTAACACTATAACAGGTGATATGATAACGATTAGTAAAGTATCAAAATCTACCGAAACTTCTGACGCTAACTAACATTCGCCCCCACACGCACTTGTTGCTTGAGACAGATCATTGACTTTGCATTATGCAGTCATGTTTTGTTTGTAGGTTCTGCTGTTGAGCCTAGTTTTGGATTCGATACCTTCCCATGAAAAAAACATTCGTATGTAGAGATCATACATGTTTATATAGAACATATGTAAGTGTTTAAATATATGATTTCGGTTACTCGTGTAATTTACATTAGGTATATTAACACATATTTAGGAATGTAACTTACTTATATAAACGTATATGGAAGAGGTTCTGCCTAATTTTGAAATCAAATAGAAGTATGAGACATATTTAGAAAATATTATTATTATTGATATTGATAACACTCAAAAAATAAAAATTCAGTAAGTGAAAAAAACAATATACCAAAACGGCAATTTTTCATCGCTTTAAGTTGTAATTATTTATTATCATAAGTTACATCACGGCGTAACAAAATGGCAACACTGAACGCGGTAACATAATTTTATCCGCTCTATTCGCTATTAACTTGGAGTCGACGTTATTGAATACCGATTTTTCGGTAATTTTATGATCAGTAGTTCGTCTGATATGACTAGAAAATTTGTAATCAGTAGTTTTTTTTATATTTTCCCCTCCTAGTCAGTTAACAGTCTACGTGGCTGTTAACTGAAAGTCTGTTGTTTTGGTGACTAATAGGTAATATAATAACTAAAATAGACCAGTAGATGATAATGAATAAATTTCCAACACACGTATTACGCAAATGTTAACGTATACACACATACATATGTATGTATATAGGTATTATAGTATGGTAGAATCATTAAACCACAATTTTGTTTGTCAATTGGTATCGCCTTCATATCCGCAAGCATATGCATAGTAAACTATTTCCGATTATGAAACTTTTACTTTTTAATTTTAACATAAAATTATTCCATACCAGTCTCGGAATGTGAACCTTTGCCATTTTTGTTCGGGGTATATCTAGAACAGTGTAAAGTACGTAGAAACAGAGGCTTGACTGTAAATTTATTCAATTTTGGTCACTTAGGCAATACACATTTTGCCCAATAAAAAAGTTAATGAAGGTCATACTAAATGATATTTGTCATCGATATGTCATAGTAGCAGTCAATTGAACATAATTTTCCCGCGCTATTCAATAACATTGACATTTGTATATTTCATGCAACCAGTATTAAATTAACATTATCATACAGCCACTACAGCTCTATCCTGGGTGAACGCATCTCAGTCGGGTCCCACGGGTGCAAATATTGCAAATAGATGCGTTATCATATTTGTAACCATTACTGGCATGTTTCACACATCGCAATGTTATTTTCTGTACTAGACTTTTTATTTTAATTCATGTATTATGGTTAGGCGACTAGGCATTACGTTTGCCCTTTTTCATGACTGCTCATTGATGTACAATAATAGATAGGGAAACTAACGGCGGTTTTGAATACTATAAAGCACACCGTAAACACAAAGAGCTTAAAACTTTATATGCTGCAAAGTGGATATGTTTCTGCAACTTCGTTTTAGTTAATAGTGTGCGATACGGTTCTGTTAGATATATATACTCGTGTTCTGCTTTAATAGGTAGCTGAATAGATGCTCGATTGCTGCTTACACGATCTCCAGAGAACATTCTCGAATTAAAATACCGTACTATACCGTAGAACGTTCTAGTGGCGCGCGGGCCCGCGGAACGGCCATTATCTCTCAGTGCGCGGCGCTTTTGCAACCACTGAACTTCACAGCTCCACGCATTCGCGCGTAAATCACGCCAAATTTCTGTCCTTCGTTACGATGTTAACAGTATATTTTCGAGCACATCATTTCACATAATGCTTTACGGTTCAAAGCTGATAGAATTATTTTGCTCTCTAAGATACTCGACATTAAATAAGCTTTTTAACAATTCATCATTAACATCATCACTGTCATCCCGTTATCGTCCACTGCTGGACATAAGCCTTTCCAATGGCACGTTTTAACAATTGTTTTTCTGAAAAGTATAGTGACCAATCCCTTCAGTACAACTTGTAAAACAACTTGTAAGTAAAACATTACGTAGGCCACAAGATGCGAGTACGTTAATGTGTAGTGTAACTATACAAATAGGACTGTATGATTGCTTACAATAGAATCGATTGCAAATGCTCACAATTGGAAAACAATCTTAAATGACCTTTTCATTGAGTACTGGCTGTGTGTAAACTGCGAGATTCGACCGTCCAGTGTCTGGTGCTCACGACCGAAGTACAGGCGAAAACGAAATTGTTAACAAATGCGCCACTAGTGATGTAAATGTATTGTGCAGTTAAAGGTCACGATTTTTGATACCTGGCTTTATTCAATTTTTAATCAAATATCACAGTTTCACCTTTCACGTTCACGGGTAACTTTTATATTGCCGAGAGTTTTTTCCTGTGGATTTTTTCTCTCGGTGTAGCGCAAATGTGGACAAAAGCTGACAGCAGGCATCAGAGCCGATGAATGAAATAATATTTTGTTGTTAATTAGGTGTTGGTACCATAGGATAGTTATGTTAATATAAAAATTTTAATTTATTAATATATTCTGAAGTTTAATTTCGAGAATTAATAATCATGGCGTTTTATGGAAGATAAAATAGACAATGTTACGTTTTACACAAATAAATATACATTTTTTGAACAAACATTTTTATACATTTACAAAACATTACTTATATTTTATAAAATAAATATTAATTTTTATGCTTGTATAAAATGTTTGTTTCATGAATTAATGTGTTTGTTTAGTTTTCTAAAACATTACTATGTAAACGTTATAAAATTACGCAATTATTGAAATGTTGCTAACTATAAAGAAAAGCGAAAGTTGGATATACTGTGTAAATATTTACCTAAAACATTCTGCTATTTAATTGTCTTGTTGAAATGTTTTAAATGTACATGCAATAAAAGAAGTGATAGCCTAATGGTTTGATATTCAGTTCTTTTATTGCAGGGAATCTGAGCTTAGATTCTGGCGCGCACTTTTTTAATAAAAATGTGCGTTTTAAAATTGAATATTATTCGGTATAGCAAATGATATTCAAATGACGGTGAAGGAAATCATCGCAAAATAAAGTTCTCTAATGGGTGTAAAGTCTGCCAATCCACACTTGACCAGTAGATACCTACAGTCGGCTATGCTTTTCATTTGTGTCGAGAATATTTTTCATTAATTTCAGATTTAATTAAACATCCCACCACTAGTTGCATAGACCGTGAAACGTAACTGGTGAATCGTGATAGTGATACTACTCTCTTCTGCCTACTCCTTCAGGGATTACAGGCATAATGTTACGCAAGATTTTCCAATAGGTATTTTACTTTTTTATTTCGATTTTTCCACTCATTAAGACGCTGAATGCAACGAAATGTGATAGGTTTATTTATTTTTACGGTTTTAAATCTAAAACAACATTAGGACTGCAGCATATAGCTCGCAGCTAGAGCCCTCCCTTTCACCTGCGCTGCGCCCAGCGCTGCATTCTAGATCATCTAGTACTTTATAGTTTATACCTACCTACTGCTAGTTTAAGCGTTCCTAGCAGGTGTACGGGGGAAGTTCGGAAGTCGAGTAACTGACAACGTCACTTAGCGCTCCAACCGTGGTACAGATTGGTTGCTAGAGTTTGAGATAAACATGTTGTTTATGTGTTTAAAACTTGGTAATTAAAATAGTTACATTAATTAATGCACTCTATATAAAGTTGTTGAATGGGATATAAACTATCACGTGACATTTAGTTTACATACAATATTTTTGACATCGATTAAAGTAATCACATGACATCGAGTAAAGCTTAAACCAACATTTTGTGGCTAAAAATGAATCTTAATATTAAAATGTTTTCCAAACCTTTTGTAACATATCTCGGTAATAGACAAGCAGTATGATAGATCTTCAGCTCTAAAATGATAACAGCCCCCTCCCGAAATCCCCCACTCTGTTGTGCGCAGAGCGCCGTGAGCATCAACAAGTGACACGACTCTACGCTTACCTAACATGTTTACTATGCATTTGTTTTGGAGTCGAACAGGAGATTGTATAATGTGTTGTTTTTTAATCTGTCCCCACAGATACCACAAGAATAAAAAAATACTCAAAATATTGTAGGATATTGAAAAATATATGCATTTAGGGATAATTCCATGTGCGTGAGATACCAACGCGTGTGCGTAAACAAAACTATTTACAATATTCACTTGATACTGTGAAGGAATTCGTTAAGGCATATAAAGACTTAATGTAATGTATAAAAATAAACGTTACGAAGTCATTGCTCTAAATAATCCTTGACCGGAATTGTTTAAAGGTTCGTTCACGAATTTAATTAACAATTTACAAACATATCGCTCGGGCGTCCATTAAAATTGCTAATGCAATGCCTATATCCGCTATTACGTTAAATAAATGTCAACAGGTGTCACACACATATATAGAATAAAATAACGCTTTAAGAAGGCAAACGGTATAACAGTCCACTCGTTGTTAATATCATAGGAAATGCCAGATCAGTGTTAAAGCAAGTCACAGATGCACTAACAGTCTTGCCACACAAAAGTTACTATTAATTGTTGTAACGCTTAATAATGGCAATATTCATTCAGAAAGAAACCTACTTGCCTAAAAAACCTTTTTGCTTTGAGACAGAAACGGGCGTTGATTTCTCTCTCGTTTACTTTACATAGAAGATCCATCCGCTACGAAGATTTTGTTTTAATTTTCATGAATTTTATTCATTTGTGTTTAACTTGTCGTCAAAATTAATAATAATAATCGGAAACATGCGCCCATTTGATCTCGAACTAGGTAGAACCTGTGCTATGGTTACTAGGACGCTGATAAACTACATACATTTTCTCAACACATGTTTGTATAGATATATTTATGATATAGATACAAAAATAACAATTCTTATATGCTTTTCAAATGCAAATATACTTTTCATAAGTATTCATCAAACTTATATTGCATTAAAAATAAGTATATGAATAAAATGCCAAGTTCCATAGAACAATTTGAGATTGCATTTCTGTTTCCAATCTAATCTGTTGTAGCCACCAGCACCGGCCTTCTACTTCGCCTTCGGGCTAAACGGCAAACGTAAATAACTATTGGTTTCATAACAACATACCAATATTTTACGCAACGTCCGATTGCGGTTTTAAATACGTCAATTTTGTACACTGTAAACTATTAGATCTAGTGGCAAGCTCCTGGTGAGAATAAAATCGATTGTCTATGATATTAATGCTGTTTTATTGAATCTATATTATAATGCCAGGTCTTCTAAAAGATATACGGAGAGCACCGAATGTCAAATACGGCAATACGGCAGAAGTTGAATCTATTTAATCATTGGCTATTTTTTGTCTGTGGTATTTTTTTGGCGCCTTACAAACTTGTCATTGTCAACATTCTATAATATCTGACGTTGATCTGTTACAGCTGTTGATTACAGCTGTTCATACGTGTAAATTTAAAAGTGTGTGTGTATATATATATACACACACACACAGACACACACACACACACACACACACACACACACACACACACACACACACACACACACATATATATATATATATATATATATTTC
>DWMG01001385.1:0-15352 GCA_018244855.1 Elbella merops
GTGCGCGCCATGGGTTTGAACCCGGCACCCCCGGATTGAGGGACTGAATTCTTAACCACTAGGCTATCACTGCTACAGTTCTTTGTTTTTATTTATTTGGTCCAAATCTGAGTTTCTATTTAATTATAATAATTCTTTTCGTATACATACTATACTAGTATATCGTACGTGTGGCCCCTATGTATTATGTATTCATCAGTGCGTATGTGTGGATTCAATGGTTAGATAAAGACTATTAGGCCAGAAAGTTATGTGTTCGAAAACTAACAATGACAAGTACATATTTGTGAGATTAACACGTTCATTTGTTTTTTCTTCATATACATGAGTGAAAATTATCAGCTGACTAGTTAAAATAGCATAAGCTCTGCCTAGTTGCGATCAGACGGCTTTGTGTCTATGTATTCTATTCGCTCAGAGCCGAGTTTGTTGTGCCGAGCCGAGTGCTTGGTATCGAACAGAAACCGGATATTACCAGTGGTCTGGCGAGATGCAAAGCTAAGGCTAAGACACATAATAACAATAGCGGCCAAAACGTGTTTGGTAACAAAATAAGTGGGAAGGGATAGCCACATATGTCGCAAATAAAACATTAGATGAAAGTTCAGAATTCTTGAGTGTCTCGAGAGAGTTGGAAATGGAATCCCGGTCAGTGCCCATCAAAATACAAGACGGGTTGACGACATCAATAAATCTAGGGGTACGTGACAGAACGCAAAAAGGTCCGAATAAAATACTAGTAACAGCCAGCGAAAACTTTTAATCGGATGTTATAGCAAGTTGAAAATTAGTTTCCAAAAAAATAATAACTCGAGTTATCACTTATGGTTGATCTTCACCTATTTCCACTAAACGACAGCGAATGTTCCAAAAGGATCTGGAATAATCGCGCGAAATTGTACACATTTGGTCACAATGGAAAGTTCATAATCATTTGCAACATAATGTTCCTTGCGCGATCACTGCAAGCGCACACATGTGTAATACAACGATAATTATTATTACGTGTACATACTTTTGGCGAGTAGTAAGCAAATTCACCCGTTTCTTCCAAAACATTCGACGAATTCGTATCGCTAGAATGTTCGATAACAATTCTTAGTTAGATGCTATTTAAGCACATACCTTATCAAGAAAAATGATTATGATCCAAAATAATTTAAAATTTTATTTTAACATTAATTTAATAAACAAAATTGAGATTAAAATTAAATATCAAGATTTAATACCACTGAACTTGGCAATGTTTTATTCAATAAGCTTGTTCATTTCAGCTTGTTCAGTTCATTTCAGTTCAATTCATATTCCTTTCCATTTATTAGGAAGATCTAATAATTTAATTATTTTTACGGTTACAAACGTTATTTAATGGTTATATAGGTACAGTTTTTACGATTCTCTCACTGAAATGGGAAAAAGCGCTAAACATTTGTAGAAGCTTTTGTACTCATTTATTGCTGTCCGTCTGAATCTGTGTTCCGACCTCTCTTTGTTCTTGTGAGAAAATTTCTGAGCCCTGGATATTATAAAAAAATTATTTCTACATCTTGTTGGTGATATAAACCTATTTCCAGACTTCAGCTTTAAATACAGCTTTAAATAATACTATCTGGATATTTTCTGCTGTTTATCAACACCATTTCGAGAAGCATCGTGGCTTTATAATACTTAATAATAAATGTGAGTCAGAATTTAATTGGTATTTAAGACATAATGACGGGATATTTTGTGATTCTTTTCATTACAACTAACTTTAACTCTGATCATCTTCACTTCAATAAATAACCAATTTTTGTATGGCTATAAGGAATCAGTAATCGCTTTTGTTACGTCGCCACTTTTGTGATATTTTATCGTCAAATCCAGTTGAATGAACATTCCACCACGTTGCACTGCCTACCAGATATAGAAATTCTTTTTCCAAATGAAACTTTTCTGTTTATTTTCCATATCAAAAACGCTGATAGATGCTCAGACTGTCCGATTTTTTGTAGTTGTGCTCAGCCGGAGCCACTATCATCATATCTCGCTCACTCAGGAAACAGTTGTCTGTCTATAAACAAAAAACATTTGATGCTTCATTTCTAAAATTTCACCTGTCACATGTGTTTCAATATGGAGGATAGTCAGAAATAGAACCTGAACTGTCAGATCTAAGTCAACTAATTTCGAATTAACTATGTCCAAACATAGATAAGATAGTTGATGTTAAATCTATTAACTTTCCTGCGCTACGTAGAGTAAAGTAAATGGGCTAATATATTTTTGGCAAAACGTATCTCTTTTTCTAATTCATTAAATTCAGTATCCAAATGAAAAGTACGATTTTATTTATGTTGCTCTACGTTCACAGTTGTAATTATAATTATCACAACTTTGCTTGATTTTTTTTTTTTAAGACATATCCATCATACACGACTATCTAACCCCAAAATAGGGAGACCCCGTGTTGTGCTAACCAGAGGGCTGGTAAAATACAATATAATATATACACCTACATATTATATACATTACCACCCAGAAATAGAACGCATAGTTGTACTCGTCACACAAATACTAATTCTCGGTGGGAACCCAAATCACGGCCGTATATTCTCTGCAGACAGGTTTACCAACCACTAGGCCATTCATTAGGTATTGGTGCGAAAGATATAGCTGGCAACATTATGTAACCAAAAGCGATTAAGTGTTATTATTAGTATTACATGTTAATTCAGTAAAGCAATATAAAAACAGGTAAACATACAGCTTTAATTGTCTACAGAAACTCCTACGTTCAAACATGCAAACTTATTTGTAACGTATGAATCATTTGGTGTAATTTTATCAATAATAACCACAAGAAACACAAATAAAAATGGCACTTGGGATATTACTAATAGCTGTAACAGTAATTCCATTTAAATTACACGGGAATATTGTGCTCCTCTCAGAAACAATACAGAAACGAGTATCTCAAATTCTCAAATAACAATACGAAACCTGTGTCAAAATTTAATTAAATAACATCTCAAAGAGCGGGAAGCCGCATTAATTTCTTTAAACTGGCTTCGTGTCTGTTCATTTAACGGGCTCTATTGTCGATTATATTGCGTTACTTTAAAATGAGAGGGTAAATAAATGAAGAGACCAAACTTGTAACCTTTTAAAGAGGCGATTGTTAAGAATATTTTTATTATACTTTAGACTGCCTCGTTGGTCGTGTCGGTTGCAAGTGCCACTGCCGATCGGGAGGTCCCGGGTTCGACTCCCGGGTCGAACACTACAAAATTTTCTAATTTAGATTTTCTAGTAGTGCTTCGAAGTCTGGATATGTGCCCGATGCATGGCAATAGGCTCACCACCTATTCCATAGTGGGACGTAAACGTAACTGATGAAACGTTGGAGTGTTCTGCATTCCTCTGCCTACCTCTTCGGGGATTACAGGCGTGAAGTTACGTAATTCGTTGCTTGTGTTTTTGTGTGTATCTATGGGCTGTTTGTCTATGGGCTATAAAAACATCTTTTATTTAATGTCCTATCAATCCAGAACAAAAAAGCAGGTACATTTAACACCCCACATTCTTACTACCTTAACCAATCTTTGTTATTTTCACTCGTGAAAAATGAACCCTGTATTAAGCATACAATTACAAATTATGATAAGTGTAAGAATACACAATATAGGAATCAAAGAAGCAACTAAAATATTAATTACTCATACATATATTGGTCTGCTCCGTCGCACTCCTCAAGCTGCATTGGCATTAAACTTGTGGTTTTCAAACTTCTATCATCGTTTAATTTTTCTTTAAATGACCAATTTTCAATGCTGAATAGCTATCCATAAAAAGACCCAACAGCTGAAATATGATATAATTAATACTCAATGACGATCAAATTTAGCAACTTAACGAAGGATTAAAGCGCTGTTAAATTTAAACCGATATTTACCTACGTCCAGTCTAACGTCTCTCAATAAACTACAGCAAGTAATAAAAACAAAGAATGTAGGTCAAATATAAAAACCGCGTTTAACCAAAAAATCTCGATCAGCGGCCGCCGGAGCCCGCGGTGACATCACGCACTTTCACTCGCGGATAGCGGTCAATGAGTCAGAGCTGCGGGCTGGCTGCCTACCACATGGAGGAGATGCTAATTTAAATAGTTCTGTAGCGACGTAATGTGTGTTATTGTGTACGTAAAGAATGTCCGTGTATCGAGTTGTAAGGGTAACTTAGTAGCCGATTGGTGATCGAGAGGTCTTGGGTCAATCCCTGGGTCTGGTACTATTAGATTTTTCTTCCTTGAAATTTCTAGTAGTAGCTTGCAGTCTGGATCAGTGCCTGGTGTGTGGTAATAGGCTCACCATCTATTCTATATTGAGACGTAAACGTAACTGGTTAAATGTGGGAATGCACTACACTGCGCTACCTACCTGTTTGGGAACTGCAGATGTGATGTTACGTAAAAATACAATGTATGTATTTTTATGTGGATGCATTTTGTATAGAGGCGGCTGCAACCAAATATTAGTTCACACGCACTTGGGAACATCACACTGGGAAACTCATCACTGGTTAACAGTGTTGAAATCCTTTTCAAAGTCTCGTTATGAGGCAGCTTAAATACTTTCAGTAAACAAATGACATTAAATTGTCATCATCAACGCTTTCAACCTGTCTCAGTCCACTAGTGGACATACATCCTCCCTAAAGAACACCATCACGCCGTATTCCCTTCGGTCTTATTAAATCAATTTAAGCATAATCACTAGATTATGTCAGCACAAATTAAAACAAAAGCACTGTATAGTAATTACCAAGAATTTTTCATTTAAAAAAGAGGCCCGCTTCTACCACTGGCTAGATAAAGTTTTGCTAGTAGTCGCTTGATCATTGATTAAGAAAAAGTCGTACTGCGTTAGATAACGAAGGTAATAATTAATTACTGGGTAAGTTTAATAAACATTATGTGAAGATTAAAGTAATAGTTGTTGATGATATATGTAGTATGAAAAATAATTCATTCAATGAACGTTCGATAGTTTGCAACTAGAAATTGCCGAGTCTATATTCCTGCGATGCTATGTTTTAGGGCGAAACACTTGTTGGTAGTGAAGTGTACCAAACTCCGTATAAAAAAAACGAAACATTGCAAAACAACTTTAGTGTAAGTATTACCAACATTTTACTGTCTATATTTCCCATAATTGGATGCTCTCTATTGTGGGAAAGCAAGCTGAAGTGGCAGTGGGGTAGTCACATCTGTCGCAGAACCGATAGCCGCTGGAGCAGACGTGTTCTGGAGTGGAGACCGCGACTTGGCAAACATAGTGTAGGATTCCCTCCAGCTAGGTGGAGTGACGATATACGCAAGAAGGCTGGCAGTTGTTGGATGCGAAGAGCTGAAGATCGATAGTGGCGTATTATTGGAGAGGCCTATATCCAGCAGTGGACGGGCGTAGGCTGATAATGATGATGATTAAGCTTCATAATTCTGTACCTCTTTGTCTCGTTCAATTCTAGAATGGCACGTAAATTTGAAAAAAGGGTAGTGCGCGGCAGGATTTAAATCCAAGGCTTCGGGAATGACTTGCAAAATTCTAAGCCACCGCTCGAAAAATAGACGACAAAATTCAAAAATTCTAAATTATAATATTACTTACCGCGAACATCCATTTCTAATGCCCCAAAAGTAAAAGCAAATCAAAAGTTGGGTATTTTAACGTAAAAGATCATTAAATTTCTCTAAATGGCAAAAAGAGAAATTACCAGAATGTTCTCGAATACCTCATATGAGGCAGTAAAGGTCTATACAATATTACTAACTTGATCAAACTTTTAGTTTAACGGATCATTACGTAACCAGTTTTTTTTATAATTTTACAATACAATACAATATAATATGCTTTATTGCACACTAAGGTCTGTACATAGAGCAGTAAACAATAGAAAAATAATAATTATATAAATATAGATAAAGAAAAGGAGTGTGCACTATTTTCACTATTTAAAGGCTTTTGTGAACATACCGTTTAACTGAGACATGTACGGGATTGATACAGACAGACCCAATTACATATGTATATAGATTACATTTAATTAAAATATTTTGGGACATTTCCACATACGGGCATCTGCTTTCATAATAGGCAGAGCTAGTGGCATGATAACCAGTTGACTGACAAGCTACATATATTTTATTCGTATGTATATAAATAAATGTACATATAGGTTTTTTTTTCAGATATTTTGCAATCCAAAGCATGACCACAGTCAATGGTTAGTTTCATTAACCTTAAACTAACATTCTAATCAGTATAAAAACATTAATGAATGCATGTTTGTATGACTGTGTGTATTTTTACTAAAATAATTAGAGACTAGGTAGTTAAAATACAAAATTTACATTTATAATTTATATTTTTGTATAATTTTATTACGAATGCTTATCAAATATCAAAAGGAGACATTTAGAAATCTAACCCCACTAATAAATGTATTTATATTTTATATTTAGCATTATAATTACCGTCGCAATCTCGAAAGGTATATAAAAACTTAAAACACTGGCAACACTCAACTTGGAACGCATATCACATAACTATAATTCAAGCACATAATCTTCCACCCTTTGGGGAGTTCTAACAACATTGCAATAAAGTAGCTTGTAACATAACAAACGCGATTTCATAACTTGAAGAGCGGCGGGAAAATACGCCTCGCTAAAGTTACTCAACTTCACCTACATACGACACGTGAGGGCTGAACCGATTGAAATAATGTATTAAATGCTTAAATTTATAATGCTTTAAGTTTATTATGGAGTGAAATGTCGTTTGATAACCCGCATTTACAATGCTTAATATATTCTACCTAAATATCATGATAGAGGTCACGCATCACGCAAAAACTATTGAACGGCTTTCGAGATTTTTTTTTTAGTTTAACTTGTTTGACACCTGGTCGTTATCTTAAAGAATATAACGATAGCTTCTAGCACCTAATGTGAAATTATTAAAACTTTAAGAAATTACCATTTCTAACGAATATTTTTAAATTAGCAAAGGATTTTTTTTAGACTAACCAAGTATATTTTTGCATTCAATATGTTTTTTGTTTTCCGCTCTGTACGTGAAATATATTATTATTATAAGCAACACAGACTAAATCGTGGATATCGACTAGTTTGGAATATTTATAATTTGTTTATAATAATACGTTCGTGCGTGTATACAGACATGAGTCCCTACCCTATAAAAGACTTACCGTGATGATATGATAATAATACATTTAAACAAGAACTTAGGATCTGTACTAGGCTATACTGCTATTAAAACATGATACAATTTATATACAACAAATGTAACATAAATAGTAATTACTAAATGCCACGGATTTATAACGCCGAAAAACATACTAATAGGTACTGTCATGCAAGTTAGGTATACATATATTGCTACCTCAGCTACACAATCTCTCACTTCGCTTAAATAATGAACGGTTTATGATATAAATTACTCTATTACGTATACAGGAATAATCGACATATAATAACGACGAACTGTTGCCCACGAAATCGTTAGTTCGATGTTATTTTTTCAAATAAAAATACGTAAAATTTGGTTTTGGGTTCTATTACGTTTATAAAGAATTCTCAACAACTACTTTTTTTAAATGACTTTTCTGTACAGCCATCTACCAATTACAGTTGTATTAAACATGCGAACAATTTACAATAAAAAAACATCGTTCGAATTTCAAATTTCGAGTGAGAACATAGAAAAAAATATTTTTAAAACTTCATATATTTCATCACGATTATCAGTTCATGTTGCGTTCACAAATTAGACAAATACGTCCATTTTATAGCTTCACAAGTAGGTACACGTGGAATATGTTACTTTTTTTAACTTTTGATTTAAATAAGACATTACCGGTATTTTATAATAAAGTTCCTTGTATCCGTTGCTGAACAGTAATTGTATTATTGTCCTTCAGCATGATATATTTACTGATGATTCAAACCATCTTGAATTATTAATCGAGTGGTAGCTAAACTTTGTGGGCTTTTAATATATTTTATACAATGTGAGCCAAAACATATTTGCGTTATAATGAAAATGTCGAACGCTTACATTAAAGCAGTCCAACCGTGTAATTTATACACATAAATTAATAATTTTTGCATGCTTTTAACATAATCATATTCTACATTAAGTAAACGAGAAACAAATTTAGGAGCTTGCAAACTGGATTAAGGCATGACTATAATATATTTTGGTTCAACTTTCAGTTCAGGTCTCGGTCTGCTATTGACGATTTGAATACTCACGAAAACTACTGGTTAAATCACCCTCGCTTAGGCTTGTTTTAAGCGCACTGTAAGACCGATAAAATCGGATCATTAGGCAATCATTTCAGTCCTAAGAGACGGCACATCATCTATGTACGTCTAGCTTATTTTATTTACTAATACGGACTGTGTTTGACTATGATATTTGATATGATGTACTAATATGGCAATAATATAATTCTTCCGCCTTATACCACGAATAAACCAATGATAAAACTAAAAATATCCATCATCATAATCATCCGCCTGTTTAGGTCCACTGCTAGACTTAGACCTTCCCTGAGACATTTAGCCTATAACATCCAAAATGATCCTATAATATCCAAAAGTCCTATAAATAGTAACTATAAATAGTAACTATAAATAGTAACTATAAATAGTAATAGCTAACTGTACAAGTTAACAGTCGTATTCCTACAGTCCTGCGAAAAGTCAGTTGCAGGTCACGATTGACCTCAGCCACCACATTCTAAGCTAACTAGTTTGCAACTGTCTTCTCGTTAAAAACATACTAAAGAATATAGGCTAGTTATTTCGCTCTATCGATCTATCGCTCATAAACCAGTATTGTCATCATAATCATCATTACCAAGTCCTTTACCGTTCCACTATTGGACACAGGTTTACATTCTTAAGAACGATTCAGGCAATATTCTGCCTACTGGCCAACTGGTACTTGGCAGTTTTCACGCGTTATAGAAAACTCTAAGCTGTGCAAGTTTCCTCATGATGTTTATTTCATCTTTACAGGAAATTTAATCTTCAAATCTGTTATCGAAAATTCTATATCTGATTTGACTTACTGTTAATTTGATTCATCAAAAATATATTAAGAACCACAAATCAGAATTCATTTTACCCACAAACACAATTAAACTCCCAGTTCCTCGATCTCACCTCATAATACAGCTGATGATCTATTATTGATTACTTCGTTGGTCAAGTGAAGAGGTCCAGAGTTGGATCTCCGGGTCGAGCAATATATTATTGGGTTTTTCTAACTTACAATTTTCAGTAGTAGCTCGGGAGTTTGGATTTGTGTTTCCGTGTATGACAATAGCTTGAAACCCTATTCCATGGGACGCATAACATAACTAAAGATAAGTGGGGGCACTACTTTCCTCTGCCTCCCTTTTAGATACCTACACAGGCGTGAGTTAGCGTGATGTTACATTGTTATTATATTATTGTCACGAATGTGTATTGATTTTTTAACGTAGGTTCAAAATTTTCCAACGCCATATTGAGTGAATGTGTGTAAAAGTAATGAATTGTAAGAAGTGAGGTGAGATAGCCATCTGCGAGCATTGTACGCGAGAAAGCGGTGTGTACGCACAACGTGCCGCGCGTTGCGTAACAATATGCTTTTATTTGATTTTCTGCGTGTTTGGTGCTCGACTGGCGCCACCATCTTGTTTTCTATTATAAAAAAAATCATACATAATTTGAACATTTTATCAAAATGCACATAAAAAGTGAAGTAATTGACACAGTGTTTCTACCTATTTATTAAATACTTAATTTATAGTTTATGTTTAAACCAAACATTAAAAATAAGAAGCAATGTGAAAATGAACTGTACAAAGAGTACAACTTATTTTGCTAAAAAAATCCTGCCAGCATATCTTGAACCTGAAATGTGATATTACATGGTACATTGGCGTGTACGTACGTTTAAATATAAATGAAAAAAAAACATGTGAATAAAAATAGTAACATTTATACCTTTGTAAATTTTTTACCACAATAAAAACGCTCAGTTTAAATTCGTTTAATCTGTTGAAAACGTTATTTTGACCTGCTTACAGAGGTAATAAACATACTGGCACCAAAATAAATACAACGACATGTAACCTGTTTTTATAAGTAATGTTCTTTCAAGGAAGCAGACTACGACACTATGACTTTGATCGTTATGTCAATCGATTAAATTACAAAATTATTTAACTATATGTCATTACGATGTCCATCATAAATCACTTAACGGTTATCAAGTAATGAGTGTCTGATTTAATTGAACGTAAAACACAAAAGCCAGTTACATAACGGATTACAACGAAAAACAATTCAAAAGCGATTCGCGCCAATTTCGGATTTAAACCGGATTCGAACATATTCGTCACTTACCAACAGAGAGTAAGGGTAAGGCAAGCAACGACAAAGGACAATTTAGCATAGAAATAGCGCCCAGAAATGACAGCAATAATGTCTTGAGATAACTGAGACACGGTGATCTGGTTTCCAGCTAAACAGAGCTGTAGGAAAAAGCTGTATCAACGTATTATAAACTACGTATATATTTACATCCAGGCACAGAACACTCATTCATTCTCAATACACGTAGATTTGCCCCGGATAAAGATTGTAACAGCTTATGTATTAGCAATCAAGATCATTATTCAACAGATAAACAAGACTTACAATGACGTCATAAATCCATGTATTTTCAAATTACATAGTTAATGTTATAACAATCTTTATTTTCTCCAAATTCCGTTATATTACACACACAAGCACGCATTTATTTATATCACACATACATAATAATATATACAAGCACTTACACGGGTAATTATCTATGTAATATCTCTTGGGCTGTTATCATATACGGCCATCGAATGCAGAAGTACGCCTCAAAAGAAATTGAAGAGGTTTTATGTATGTGAAATATACGTATACAGATATGTATAAATTTAATTGCAATAAGGCATTATGACATTTAAATAGAGAATAATAAATGAAAGTTATTTCAATAGAGAATAATAATAATATCATTGTAAACACTTGAAAAATTTAGTGATTTTGCGTAGGCACTGCTACCTTATATGAGGCCTTCGAGAACATTCTGGTAATTTCTCTTTTTCCCATTAGGAGAAATTTAACGACAGTAAGGACGATTTAAAGACATGAGAGTTATTTAAACTAATGTCATAATTTGAATATATAGTATTTATGTACATATGTATATAAAGTTCAGGAGCAGTGATAGTTCAGTGTTTTAGAATTCTGCCTCCCACTCCAGAGCTCCTGTAAATCGTGAAACCCATCTGTTTGCAAAAATAAATGCGTCTTAAGATTAAAGAGCGCTTGATGTAACGTTCTAAAAATATCGAAAGAAAATCTGCCCATCTTGTATATAGTATAGTTTTGTACAATATTCCATAGGGCGTGAAATCTTCCAACCGCCACTTTGACAAGTAAATGATTATAGCCCTAACCCTTCTGAGGAGGACAGGAAACTTGTGTCTGAATGGAAACGGTTAAATCATAAAATGATATCAATGATGATCAAACATCCAATTGCAACCATTAAAAAAGTAAGCTTAAATTCTCTATTCAATTATGATAATGAGATCAATAAAAAGTGACAAAATATTTATATTTCTCAGATACTGTCACATTTTATCTACCTAACACCATACTCGTTACTCTTTGTCAGAAATACAAGTACTTAAGTACATAGGTAGCATTTTGCGATTTCGAAACAAATCGATCATACCTTCCGAGAAATAAAAAGTTTTATGCAAAGGAATAATCTTTCTTAGCAATTTGCCGCTCGATTTTAGGTTTACTATTTAATTTCACAGGTTTTCTAAGGAAAGAAAATTTCCTGGCTCTCTTTGTGAGCTATTCTATTGTATTGAATAACTTGGAAATGTTCAAATAATTTAGTTCCACAATAGTTAAGTAATGTTTAAGTGAATTTCTGCATAACAATATGCCAAGTTCCAATAACTAACAACTTTGAGGCATAGACAATTTTCCGCAAAATCGTTGGTTGATTTTTAAATTATTGTTTTTATCTAGAAAGTGTAATTTTGGGAAAGGTTAGGTTACTGAATATTGCGAGGAAATCAAGGTCCTTTATATAATGGGGGTAAAATCAATGAACTGCCGGATTTTTATTATTGAAACAAACTACAGCCATATGTCATTTTTTTGTGTTACCTACATTTGAAACGAATTTCTCAGCCTTTATCATAATCATTTATTTCTCTGTTACAGATTCCGTCATATTTTTTACGAATATAAAATGCCATCAACAAATCCACCATCCGGGTAGGTACGCATCAATGCTTTGATTATAAATTTATTTTATTAAAAATGACAACAATATTCTAATTACTGTATCAATTTCACAGTCACATTCAGAGCGACGAGGGGTGATATAGAACATCCTTATCATCGGCGGAGTAATCCCGTTTGGCAACAGACATCGAACACACGAAAGAGATCTCCAGACTCAAACCAAAAATATCAATATTACAATGGACAGTACGACAATTATCCAGCAACATACAATCAAAATCCATTTCAGCAGCCAGGGGTCAACAATTTTCAGACCTACCCACAGAACTATCAGAGCAGAGCATCAGTGGACTTAGTTAATTCTGAAACGCGTAATGATGGGAGACTACTATCAGAGTCAGCGTTCACAAGGATATCAGAAACGTTGGGTGCTATCAACACCGTTGGACATTACTTAGTGGATATGGTCAATGAAAACGATAGGCGCGAAACTGATCCAAATTTACAACAATTACCCCAAGCACTGTACACGATCAGCAAAAACGTTTTGGGACGAAACGTTACAGACAAAATTGCCCCGATAGTTAAACAAGCGCTACCAAAAGTGTTACCAGATGCACCAATAACTAAAATAGCAACTGGAGAACTAAGTCAACAAAGCGATGCCAGGTCTTGCACGACACCAGAAGGCGAAGACGGACTGTGCGAAGATCTGAGCAACTGCCCACAATTGCTCTTAAACTTGGTGAATCTTCGAGAGTCTTTGTGTTTTAAAGATTTGTTCGTGCCCGGCGTCTGTTGTCCGCGAGATCTCATTGTACCTGCAACCCAAGCCGTTGAAAAGCCAGTTCTGGCAGCAACAAGCAAACCGACTTACTTAGTTCCTGTTACCACGCTACGGCCAGTTCCGAAACCAACAACAAATAAACCATCAGCGATTTTAGTCCTGACTACTAAAAAGCCTAAGCTTACACCAGCTCCAACGACTGTCAGACCTGTCACCACCCCACCAACAGTTGCAACCACCCCGAGATCAACTACTACTGTTTACACTTTACCGCCACCGATCATTGCGAACTATTCCAACATCGTGGATGAGAATGGTAAGAAAATTGCATTATATCTGACATAATAGAAGTTCACTTTGAAATTGGACGGTCATTTGAATAAGGGCTGTAAAGATGGAGGTATTTGACACACGATGCTCTTTGCAAACCCCGTAAGGAACCTTACGTGACGCTATACTAACAACGTTAATTTTAAAATCGTTAACCGGATACATAACACAGGTTCTTTAAGCTTTTTTGTATGTGACAATGTGTCTATATAAGAAATTTATGGGTTTGCAGACTGTGGTCAGCGGGAAGACGAAGGTGGTCGTATCGTTGGTGGCACAGAGTCAAAGCCCGGCGCGTGGCCGTGGATGGCGGCGATCTACCTGCACGGCAGCAAGCGCCGCGAATTCTGGTGCGGTGGCACTCTCATTGGCAAGCGGCATGTGCTCACTGCTGCTCATTGTACCAGGGATTCTAAGCAGAGACCGTGAGTAGCCTACCGAAGAAGAAATTTTAGTAGAAATTTTGGACATGCCAGCTTTGATACTAAATACAAAACCACTAAGCCAGTTACCACTACAACTGCAAAGTAAATGCATATTTAGTTTTGCTTTAAAAATGAATTTTAACCGACCTTAATGACAATTACGCTCTATTTAGAAAATAAATCCTTTTCGGGCAACTGCATTAAAAATTCTCTTGCCAACAAATCATTTATATGTCTCTGTAATGTCTTTACTTCTATTTTGTACAACCTAATTGGTGTAAAGTGAGATTACTACACTCCCCTGCCCTCTCCTGTGCGGTAATACACGTCGGTCGCTATGTTATATTAAATTTAAGTAATTCCTTCTCTTTTTCAGCTTCCCAGCCCGTCAATTCAGCGTCCGTCTTGGCGACGTGGACCTAGCGAGAGAGAACGAGCCCTCCCGCCCCGTTACGCTGCGAGTGGTAGCTGTGAAAGCCCACGAACAGTTCTCCAGGGTCGGGTTTTACAACGACATTGCACTGCTTATGCTTTCTGGTAAGAGTTTGATATACGCCATAGGCTACACTTTTACGTATCATCAATCAAAGCTGTAGCCGAGTGCTGGCCTATACTAAATAAAATATATACGAGTATATATTGTTTATCTTCAAAATCGGTTTCGTATATTATACCACGATAAATATATTTGATGAGGACAAGTATTTTTCTTTGTCTGGGTGTAAAAAATACCCATATAAATTAACTTTTTTATAGATGTTATTTATCGGGTATCTGAATACCAGGGCATGGACTCTGCCCGGTTTGGAATTAGACGGCCAGGTGTTGTGAGGATCCGAGATATTTTTTTAATACCATATGCCAATTTCCAAAAAAGTCACCATTTGTTTACAACCTAAAAAATACTCCTAGAAGCAATTAATTCATATGACAATAAATCATACTCATTTATAAGCTTTATTTTATGTTACAAAAACTAGTTACCTTTGCAATATAAGTGATAAATATCTGTGTAAAATGGTACACATTGAATGTGACGCAAATATGTTTTGCTGCATGAATTATGGCTATACCAACGTTTTGTTGGCTAATTGCAATCGGCATATACACGCAAGTGAACGAACTAATTAAGCGATGAAAATGACGTGCGTTTGACAGAAGAAATATGCTGAATTGAATATGTAATAAGCAATAATAATAATAATATTAATAATAATAATCATTCTAATCCTAATCCTAATCCTAATAATATTATAAATGCGAATGTTAGTTTGTTTGTTACCGTTTCACGCGAAAACCACTCAGCCGATCATTATGAAATTTTGTACACATGTTCTTGGAGGTATTAGAAGTAACTTATAATATATTTAGTAAAAAAAAATATTTTTTATGTAAGATAAAAAAATTGTTTGTCAAAAAATCTCAAAATCTAGCTACTTCAAC
>DWMG01001386.1:0-15347 GCA_018244855.1 Elbella merops
CATTCTTTGCCGGCTTCATCATGTATTTGTGTCCCTTACCTGTCGTTTTTCTGTTGCATCCGGTTTGAAATCACAACGATTCCAAAGAAGTTTCACTTCAAAAAATCATCCAGTATCATGTAAAATATAAAAAAAAGTTCAAGTCACGACTATTATCATTGACTGACCTGTTGATCTAGTGGTCCATGACCCTGATTACTGAGGCGGTTGTCGTAGGTTCGAATAAGTACTTCAATGCGGACAAAAACATATTTGTGTGATGGTCATGCTCATGACAATTGTTTTTTGTCTGAGTATAACTATAAACGTATCTATGGAAGAATGTATGTATATAGAAATTTATTTACGCAGTGTCCGTATGTGGTGTTGTCAAAGATATTGTTATTATTATCGACAGTTTTTTCGTTCCGTTATTGGACGATGTAATGTCTCAAAATGCAATGAGTTAAACTTATCTTACCTATCTACCTTAACCTAGGTTAAGCCCATCACACTGCCCAGATGCGGTTTAGCAGGCTTCACACGCCTTATAGTGGACAACAGGTGTGTAGACTTCCCGTATGTATTCTTGCACGATTATGTAGCGAGCGAAATGTAATTTTATAACGACCTGCCATAACGATATAATAATATATTTGTAGTCTGAGTTGTGCGAGAATCGAATTCTATACCTAATAGAGGGAGACTGCAATGCAAATCTCCCAACCTGCAGTGCCATTGAAATAACAATATTACCATCAATCGGTTGCAAGTACCGTTTTTCTGGTTAATTTTATGTATGGATACGGATGTACTATTTATATAACGTACTTAGTACTTGTGCATTTTAGTTGTGTAGCAATGATAACGCAATGGATTCAGTCTTCACTGGGTTCAGATACTTGATTCAACACATCTCTTTCTATGAAAAGTTATGGGCGTGAAGTCTGTTAATCCGTAATGTGCCAGTGTGGCGGTCTACGGTCTTAATACTTCATTCTGAGAGGAGACCCGTGTAGACTGAAATGATAAAAGGGTTCATGTTTAATATTTTAGCACTCGTAACGAATATTCATTGTTGATTTATATTATACTTACTTCATTTTCATGACTCCTTTGAAATTGAAATAACAATTAAAAGCTACCTGCAAAACAAATTACATAATATAGGCATCAGTAATCAAAACTGAACATCTAACGGGTAATATACTGCAAAAACATCGTCAACTTTGCCAACTAATTAATTATTTGGTGATCATTAGTGGCATACCAATATGAAAGTTTTCGTCTTTCACAGCGTTCATCGAGAACGTTGTATTTGTTGAGTTATACTCATTATCTCAAGTCTGACGCAGCAACGTCGAAAATTTTTGTATTAGAGACATTTTCCGCTTCTTTAATCAATGTAACGTTAATATACCGACACCTAAAAAATTTCTTCTTTATACTGGCTTTGTAGGTGAAATAAAAGTAAATAACATGAAAAAGAATTGTGCCGGGGGCAATAAGCTATATTGAACGGATTTTTCACCTACCTGCGGCTTGTGCAACTCCAAAAATAAAAAATAGAGATATGTTATTGATGATTTTTTTTTATTACACTGCTCAATTCCTTTGTTTAACTCTGATGGAAACTAAATCTAATTAACGCACCGGCAAATACTTGATCCCCCTCGTAACCTTTGTCGCAGAACTGAATATAAATTAACCGTCCCGGAATCCTCTGCATATTACCAGTGGCATTCGCAACGTCCGTATGTTTACACAAATTGATCATTATTTACTAGCGATAGTCAGTTAATGAAATTAGTATCACTGAATACTTTATTGTAAACATATAATGCAAGAATGGTATTAGATAATTTAGGCCCGCATACCTAGAGATGATAGAAGCAGTATTGCATAAATTACTTGCAATGGATTATAATTCTATTAACAATAACCTAAAATTATTCTACAATAATAATACATTAATATTTCACAGAAACTATATTTAACAATGAAATACTAGTTGGCAGTGGTACGCATTATATTATGTTTTCTATAAAGTTTGTCTGCGCATTTGTCGATTAATTAAGGTGTACATCATACAATCCATGGATTATTACAAAATAACTTCAGTAACTATACGTCTTTACTACGTACTACGTATTATTTGAATAGAGTTAACATCCCCAATCGAGAAATATTTTGCTGAGAACAACTAGGTATACGATGGTTATTGAACAGTTGCTAAGACTGTCTCATAGATGGCAGTACTATCGCCTAGATGACAGCATCGTCATCTTCGAAAGGTTCTTGGTGACACTATTTATTGTAATTATAATTATGTCTGGTTAATCAACCGGCTAAAAGTACGGGGGTTGAATAAGTACGGAGTACCAATAAAACAATACTTGCTACATTCAGATTTATTAATATCTCAACATAGAAGCACAGTATGTAACCACACCGCTGGACACTCCGTGCCGGAGAGCTATGTACAACGCCTGTTCGCAGGCACCATCACAGTCACTACGCTCACATCACATAAAAATAAACAATAACGTACTTCAACATGATACCATTTCAGGTCATCTTTTTCCCATTAAAAACTCATTGGATTGAACCATCTATTGTAAATTGAAACAAGAGCTTCTTTTAATACAAGTCATCTCACTTCAATAATTGGGTCTGAGATCTTAAGATTAAGTTCAAACGTTCATTCCTTTAACGCTATTACTTATTCCTGTACAGTTTGAAGTCCCTTGTGCACGAAGCTATCACATAACCAACTCACCAACAAAATTTTGTACTTGCTGCTTGTATTAAAATATTTTACTAGTCGTTCAATTGTAATTCAATATATTAATGAAAATAAATATCTCACTCGTATGGAAATGCTCATAAAGCTTAGTCTGTGTACAGTGGCTATATAAAATATTTAATTTAAAGTCCTTAACTATGACGGTAGTCGACTGGCGCCTCACATTCAAATACGTCTAACAGTAATATACTTTGCTACAATGACATTTTAGCCCATGTAAAATAGGTTAATGTTTCTGAATTTACTTTTAAAGATTAAAATATCTCGATTTTCGTTACTTTATAATAAAAAATTCATGATCAGGTAATTATAAAAAATGCACTAAATTTGACCGTAAAAATATGCTTCTAAACATTCTATTTCAAAATTTTCAAACCTATATGGTTATATTTTTATAAGGGTGACAGAGTGAAAAGTTGAACGCCAGCAGGCGGTAGGCCTTCGCACGAAACTTGTTCAATAATAGTCAACTGCATTGCGACGGTATCGATAGAAGTCTAATGATTCCAATAGATATAATTTAGAATAATGCACTATAATTTCAGAATTCCTCTGTTTTAAATATGAACATTTGAAAATCTATGATTAGACGAAGACCAAGTGTCAACTCAATACATAAAAAAGAAAAAATGTTATGTGTACGTACGTTACACGTTAATGGCGGGTGGTCCCTAAATTTAAACAAATAAACTTATACATTATAAATTGACGTTAATGAATCCGACGCGTTTATAGGATTTCAATGTTTATATTACAATATTCTATTAAAATGCGCAGTTTATGAAAAACTATAGACTTTGACGCAATGGCGGCGTACCGGCAAATACCAATGAGCAGCAATTCGCGCGGGAAGTTTTAACTGGAAACCAGAAAGGCATTGCCAGTTGTCGGCACCCCACTCTTGTCCTACGCCTAGCACATGGTTAAGGTTTGTGCTAGAAAATAGAGTTAATAGACCACATCGCTCAGTCCACCGTATGCTAAACAAGAGAACTACTTTTAATAATACTCTCTATTCATTTTTAACGCTATTTGTCTACATATTTTTTGGCAATTTTTACATACAACTGAGAAATGTTCCATCGAAGCCTCGCTATTCTAAATACAAGTTTTCGAAAAAGCTAAGCAACTTGATGCATAAACAATTTTGGCCACATATAACAGTGCATTGAACAAATTCACAAACATTCCATGGATATGTCGCAATAACATTTTCATTAACAAAAATACCATATTTAGTGCTTAAATTACGTTAATAAAATATTTCTACATAATTCTCTTACTTTGTTACAAATTCAGTTTATAATGATGTGCCAACATTTTTTTTAGGCACCTAATGAAATAAATACATTATTGATGAAGTCTTAACTAGTGTAGCATGAGAGTTTGGTTATACATAGATTATCTGTGATACATACTAGACGTCATCGCTCAAAAAGGTAAGTTTCTCAACACAAATAAAATGTGAACGTTTCAACACTTACCCACTAAAGGGAAACAAATTTACTTTTAATCTTACAAATTTATTTACAAATAATTAATACACAAACTTACATACAATCAAAACTAAAAATACCTCACGGCGAGCCAAATTGCCTTTATACGTTTTTTCAGTGGATGAATGCAAATGAAACTTATTACTATTATTTTAGCATAGCTTAAAAGTGCAGTTCGGACCGTCGCCGAGGCGGGATTCCCTAAGAACAGAGTTTCCCAATACCAAATAATACTTCTCGAAACAAGAACCTACTACATAGAAATACATATAACAAAAAGTCCTAATGCCATACTGATGAAACGAATCCTAAATATGCTGGCAAAATGATATGACATTTTTATTGGATTTTAAACCTGTGTCTGTGAGCATTCCTGAACAATATTAAAATATTGAGAATGCTCTAACAGATGCCGGAACGCTTTCTTGTAAGAATAAGTAGTATTAGAGCATTTCGCGGTCGCCCCCGGTTCTTTTGTTACTGAACACTGGCCCGCCTCTAAATGAAAGGACGGTTATTCAAAATCCACTCACTTGGCCGCAGTGTATGAAAACAAAACCCAAATTCTCATTGTTAGATACCATAATAACTACGCCCACATTTAAAATGCAGAACGAAAATCTTATTCGTTATCTATCAAGCTTCGTTTCAACAGTTGGTGATATCTTAAAAAATAAATTTTACAACCACACTAAGTGTTACTCCGACAGTTAAGGAGGCTTCAAACTACTACAATCTTTGTACTCTCATCGCGCTTGTTACAAGCACCGTCGTTGTTTTGCTAACGATTTAGAAAATTCCAACACTTCAACCATAAAACTCATTTGTCTACGCGTTGGAAAAGAAAAAAACCCTTAACTATAGGAGTAATATTACATTTATCAAAGCATTGATCTTAGATATACAATTAATACTCCTCAATAAACAAAATATTCACATCTTTGAGCTCACATCACACATTTTTATTAGTGCCAGTTGAATTGAATCATACTCGTTTATTTTAGCTTCATTTGAACATTTGGCGCGAAATCTTTTCAAATTTGAATGTCATTGTCATGTTTGTTGTTGTATACAATTTATGTCCTTTTGTGGCATAAAACAGTATTAATGATACTTTTTCTTAATAAAACAAGTATATATGTATATAGGTTTACAGTTCAGTTGTGTGGATAAGTTCGTTCGTATATTTAATGTTCACACGAAATATGACTACGATGTTACATTTAGTCCTTACATTACGTACCTACTAAAATAATCTATACTTTATTTTACTATTATTGTAGAAAAATGAATTTAAATAAAAAATAATTTCAATAAAAACATATTAGTTTTAATTCACAACAAATAGCGCATAATGGAAAAAAATAAGTCTTCACGCGGAGCCAATAAAATGAATGGAACTAAGCCATAGTAATCAATTTCGGCGGCAAATATGGGTCATGTATTTACATTATATTCGATCGCTATCCGTATCACGATACACGTAGCTGGCGGCTTCTAAGCAGCTACTTGAGTGACGACAAACTGTTTTCTGATAAAATCAAAACCGAATGTTTGATCGTAGATGTGTTTATCTATCTTGTAATTTACGTACCATTTTTACAACATAATATGTCTATTACAGTAATTAAATGAACAATATTTCCGCTTATAACTATTGTATACTGCCAATGGTACAATTATATATAATTATAGTAAAATATATACAATATTTTGATTCGTCGACCGTAATTACAATATGTTTCAAAACGAACAAATGCGTAACAATTGTATTTTTGTAACTCGGCAGACCATAAATATTAGATTAATATCGGTTAATGAAAATAAGTATTACGACGTAAGTTAATATCTTTTTAATGTGGGTTTTCCAAATATTGAGATATTTTTATTATTATTTCAAAATATTGAGATATTCTTATCTAAATTTTATCAGCAATAATATACGTATACAGGCAAAAGAACCGAAAAGCAAATTTACAAAGAGGTTATTTTTAAATTGTAGAACTGTACAAATATAACAGGTTCTAAAAACAATTGTCCACATTAGATTATATGCCGAGAAATGTGTTTGTAGCAAAAGCGTGGTTTATTCCGATTATTAAATTTACTGGCAATTTAAATTTAATGATAAGAGAAATGATACTATGATAACGTATTTATCAAAACTAGATTGCCAACTAGGTGGACAGTTTAATACTCAACTTCAAAGAAAGGTGATAAAGATTAAATAAGCAGAAAAAAAACGCGTAGCCGAATGTTGTCTAACTGACGTTACTCGAAGCTCCTGATTGTGTTAATGGAAATTATTTGTTTACTAATAGGAGCCAGTAGCTGTTATATTCAATCCTCAAATATTATTTCCGGTAAACAATACTTTATTATATTAAGTAGATGTTAAAATTTATCTAAATTTATTTCGGACGAAAAGAATACTTTAATTTTAATGTCATTCATTTATAATACTATGTAATTGGACGAAAATCGGGGAGTGACATTGTTATATGAACTGTGACCTTCCCGCTGCGGGATTAATTTTATCCGAAGCCATCTTGCTTTATAATTTAATGCAAATTTATTCATATTTACCTCAATAAACTCTACATTTACCATGAACCTATTCAGCCATGGATTTCTAGGATTTGAAAATTTATAGATCTCGTACTTGCTGTCGTAAAAAGACCAATATAAATAACGCGTTGGAGTAATACAAAATGACGAACAAAGTTTAAAAAAAGAACGTCGAATTATAATTTGACCTAAATACCTAAAAAACCTAATAAAATTTCCCCTGTGTTAGAAACCCGAATAGTATAAAGTGGACCTCCGGTAATCCGGCCCCCCTGTAATCCGATATGGCTATTTTATTATTGAATATTTGTTTGACAATCTCGGCTGATAGATAATGTGTGATTGTACAAGTTACAACTTGTACGCACCACCACTATTTTCCCTGTTTTTATCAATTTTCACTATTTTTATCAACTTATATGCACCACCACAATATTTTCATGCTTCATAAATTTATTGATTACTTTAATTAGTACATTTCTTTGTACACAATTATTTCCTAACGTATGTTCCTTATTTTTGTAAGTTCTATAGCATTAATGACGATAATTTTATAATAAAACGTAAGTTCTCTATTGTGCTTAATTTACTAAATTCGACAAACATAATGAAGTACATAATACGATTTGTATTATCATATAGTCTTATCATTGGATCTGGAATTTGTCGGATTACAAGGTACTCTCTTGTAAAAATTCCGGACTATAGGGGGTCTTAGGCAGTACTCGATAATCCGACAAATTCGATAGTCTGACACTGCCCTGCAATACGTTTGTCGGATTATAGTCCACTGTATAGACAAAGACCGCGAGGGAAGTTGCACAGATTAAAATTCCCGATAATGTTCTTTTAAGCCACATGAAGTTTGCTTGGCGAGCATGTTAGATTAAGGATTTAACCCCTCATGACCTGAGAGGATAACCGTATCTAACAAGAAAACAATATGTAAATTAATAGGAATTCATAGGAAATTAGGTTTTTAGTTTATAGACAGCTGTTTCGAACTGAGAAATCACTATAACTGGAAAGTGTTTCTCATAAATAAAATTAATGACCAGATATTAGTTGAATAGTTCCTATTGTGGGGATGGGAATGTTTAGTGTATTGCACGCACATGATTATGATAAAGAGAACATATGGGTGAGCTTTATGCCTTTTCGACGGAGAATTATAAAGTATTAAGTCCGTAATAACCATGTCGATTCCATGAAAATGTAAATTCTACAACATTAAAATTCCAACACTCCGAATCCATGCCAATTTTACGGATAATTTCAGCGAGAATGAACGAATTTTGTCTTACGTTTTTGCAAAACATGTGAGCTTTTTAAACTGTACGTAGAGAACAATTTCTTTCAGTGGTAGTACTCAGGCTTTCCTGTAGACTTTCCGTTTTTATAGAATGGGCTGTGGTTCAAAGGGAGAAAAATGATAAAAGTCAGCTAAAACTATACTTATCTACCGCCTTGTAAGTTGTAATAAAAAAATTATACAAGTCTGTAACAAGGAATATGTGACCGTACGGGGTATAATTTGGCGATTAATCTTGTTTTTCAGACATTACTGGTTGGTACATCCGACCCCACAGCTGATAGGACTCGAGATAAATTATACGTGAACACGGTAAGGTTACGTAATAATGATAATTTAGAACGATCTAGCGACTTTTCAAACTTAAACGACTGACTGCGATAATCATGTTAAGTTCGGCAAATTTTAAATGTATTGAATATTTGCCGTACCTAACATGATCATAGCTGTAAAAGTATTGTGTAAATGGAATTCACGATCAGCGATCAGTAAATATTAAAACAATTGTTGCAAGCTTTCAAAATAGGTACAGACGAGCACAATGATGGTTCAATTCAATGCGGTAGTACTGACGGGCGAGCTGATCGATTGTTAACAACTGTACTGCAGCAATACTAACTTGGACAAGGCCAGATATATCGCCTTACTACCCCAAGTAAGCATGAATAATGGTATAGGAACATCAACAAAATATGTTTGCTTTTTAACCTCAATAACTTACTACTGAAAGACCTTCCATTGTTAAATTTACTATCGTGAATGCGAATAGTGCATACATGTCATTTAAAAAAAAATTTACACTTAAAGTAGTACTAGATCTTTGTCTGATAGATAATAACAGTAAAGTAAATTACATATCTACTACACTGGTGTGCAAAGAAATAAACACTTACATATAAATAAAGTGTTTTAAGATAATATTATGGATCAATTATAATCAATTC
This sequence comes from Elbella merops, assembly GCA_018244855.1. NCBI lineage: Eukaryota > Metazoa > Arthropoda > Insecta > Lepidoptera > Hesperiidae > Elbella > Elbella merops. The sequence goes on from DWMG01001386.1 coordinate 9,106, forward strand.
ATATAATTTTTTTTGACATGTTTGAAGGAATCATTAAAGATGGCGAAGTTTCCCTTTACAAATGTATACCAGCATGCAGCTTGTATCTTATCGAGGGACCAAAGTTGGTGGCTGTTTAGCAAGAGTCCAAGTTGTCTAATCATGTCGTGCATAACATATTTTCGTGTTAAAACGTAATAACATTGTCTATAGCTCGATTATGTTACATCAATATAATTTATTGGTGATTGTCTTAACGACTATAAATATACTAAATTAATGAATATCTATGATAATGGTTCTAAAAACGATGATTATAAATGTAGACTTATAAAAAAAACTATGATCGATTGAGTTCTAATTTGCTATACTATTAATTAATACATTTTTAAATATGACGCAGGACCAAATGTTGTAACACACTTTAGGAGAAGTCTATGTCCAGCAGTGGAACAATAGAAAATAATATGATGATGATGATAATTTTTAAATATACTCTGCTGCATGCTAACTTTTCTCGACTAATTTTTAAATTAAAATTCAATTCAAATTCATTTATTCAAAATTGGTTCTTAAGAACACTTTTTGTACGTCAAAATGATGCTACCAAAAAAAAATTAACTCTATTCTTCCATAAGTTTTGTTAGCTTTATAGACAAAAGTTCATTAGATAAAAATTTGATTCTTGTGATTAGTCAGTCGTTATTACTCTTTAAAAATAAGTAATACAGAGATTTAAGTAAAGGATTTCCCATAGCATGGCTCTAAGATGCCAAGTCCTGCTTTTTTACACTTTCCATTAAATACGACATATGTAATTGTTATCTGTGCTGTAAAAGCACGCGTACTCGCCTATCGGGGGCCTTATCTTCTTCAACAATTTTTACAACACAATTTCCTTGTTTAATCGACTTGTCGCAAATTGCACGGGGTGTTTTTATCGCTTACGGTTTGCATTGTAATTAGTTTTACGTGAATTCAGCCGAAACAGCAAAACAATTAGAAACGCTCTCCATTAACAAAATGAAAACGGAAGTCATGATCACAGACATCTAACTGATTTTAATTATCCAATGGAACAGAAAAAAAAACTAAGCGCAATTCGAGGCGAGTATTATTTGCGTGTAAGGCTAATTATGTAGATATAGAACAAAGTAGACCTATAAACATAAAAATATTTTTCAATATTTTCAACGTGTATCAGTTATTATAGCTGTTACCATTTATTTTGCAGTACGAACAAGCAAAATGTGTTTTGTGCAGTAGAAATCCAAACTTGCTTCTATTAAGAACAGTTCTCATTTTCTAATATTACATGAAATCTAAGATCGTTTTGTTATCGATATACACGCCCAAGCTGGTCATTATTACCACGATCTGATACATCCGCTACAGATTGATAAATTGTCTTGGATGGTACCTTTATTGTTGTTCAAATTGTAAAATTGCAACGTAGGATCAGCGCATACGATCACCACGTAACACGTAACAAGGAAATGCGTTGTAAATAAATAAATTGTTCCATTTAGACGCTCCCAGCGCCACGACTGTAGCGCCATCTTAGTCGCCTTGCGTTTTGTTTTCGACTATTATTCCAGTGGTGTGTATGTATAGGCGCGTCTGTATTATCTGCGAGGGCGACTGTAGACATTTTATTGTCTCCATTAATAAAAGGCAAAGGTTAAACAATATAACGGATGAAAAATCGATTTGTTCTTAAAACTGATTATCGATATGAATATTCGAAGACCGTTTTATATAGAAATAGATCAATAAATCACTGATCTAAGAAATCGTAGTGTGTGTGTGTGTGTGTATTTCAAAGATAGACTGGCTGTCAGATTTCTGTTTGATACGCATTTCCTGAAGAAATACGTCACAGAAATATTACAAAGTTGAAAATGTGTTTCTACTGATTCGAATTCGGAGTGGTCGTCATATATTTTATTTTATATAAATAGACAACATATACAAAAAGATATCATTGTCTTTTTCTCTTTAAATTTGTGTATTCAACCAGTTCTCTCATTTTTTATCTATGTATGTCCAATTTGTGCAAAGCTCTTGAGTTCTAAGGCATCGCATTAGAACCAACAAATAATATTGGGCGTGGACATTGCTAGTAACGTTATTGCCTTTAGCAACAATCTGTGGTAGACCCACTGATGGACATACTCGTAGCTCGAGTGACAGAGTGAGTTTTACCATGGGGTTCTTTACCATGCACGACAGCATGCAGGCACTTAACAAATAACAACCAAGGTACTAGAGAAATTCAGGGATTGTAGATGTGTAGCAGCAAAGATATTTACTTCTAATCAGTGGTCAACATTAAAATCTTTGGAAGATTTGCATGACATTGTAAAAGCAAAAACTTATTATTCTAAGTCGCCATAGAAGACGAATAATTTACGACCTACATAATTGTGAAGAGTTCCAATATCATTCGCTAGTTGACGTCAGGAGATGACGTGTGCGTCGCCACCATTACCACGGCGCAGCTAAGCAAATACTTTCAGCGACAAATCATAAACACAAGTTATAAAAACAGTAACGAGTTATGCGAAAATTGGTATAAAATAATGCCTTTAGTAACAATATAGACTGTTTGTTTACCTAACGGTCATAGTTTTTACTAACTTTTTTTCATGTGAAGACAGTAAGCAAGCTGTCACAAGGATTCGTTGCAGCTCGTGGACACCTTAAACGACTTCGAATAGGAGTGCTCGTGTCAGTTCGTTCTAATAGTTGTAATGTAAACAAAAAAGGATTTCGATCTGAGGCCGCGTACAGGCAAATAAGGAAAACCGATTAATTCGCGTTGAACACGTAATGTTCCAAAACCCCACTGCAACTGCATTACTAGCATTTTACTCCGCTTTAGTGATGTTGTTCTCATTTATATCATTTGTAACTAGCCATAGACACTAACTACAGTATGGTCAGAGATTTACGATTGACCATCCTTTTTTCTTAATTTTCCTTATAAAATTTGTCTTATCACCGAGAAACTTGTAGGGCTTTACACTGCCGGTATAAATGAAAACCGTTTCAATTTATATTCTTGTCTTTAATTCTCATATTGTAGTTTCAACTGGATAATATTAAGCAAAACATAGCCGTATATATATGACGTCATTAATATGTCGCGAGACGAATGAACGTTTTCGCCCATTCGAATGACGTCACAGACGTATAGAACAAGATCATGTTTACGAAAGTAAGCGTTCGATTGTCGTTGTCACGTATTGCATCACTCCGGTATTTCATGTGCTAGATACAGTTCGGTAAAATTAGTCATCGATACGATCAGCTGATAATGTCTGCTTATCTTTGCCTTGGCGCTGCATGGCGACATGCTAAGTTTCACATACTATACCTACATCTGTAAACTGGAGAATAAGTTCACGGACGACGAGTTACTTAATAAATAAATGTTTACGTCTCCGGATAAAGATATCTACATATTTTTCAGGGTTACACCAATTTTAAGGAAATTTAATATAAAAAAAACGAGGTTTTTTTGAGCCGAATAGACTGTAAAAGGAAAACCTACAATATTTATGTTAATGAATGTTAAAGTTAATAAAGCCCTGTCATGGTTATATTAGTAAATCACTGACTTCACGAATTTCTTATGATTCCCATATTCACAGAAATGTTCGTAAATTCCTCTAGCTTTTTTATTATATTTAGTAGAAGGTGATACATATTGTTTTTCTATCAGAGAAACGTGAAAGATGTACTTAAAGTCCTGTATGAATTCCATTCAAACGACACGAAGACGGAATATTATAATAGCCATTTGTGTTGTAAAATAAAGATACAGCTAACTATAGAATAGTTGAAAGGAAATCCATGGCCGTCACTGCATTGTCATGAAAGCAGCCAACATGGCTATGGGCTGCAACGCGGGAACGTATTGATTTTATTTAAAATGGCTGCTTGAATAATAAAATTCGCAATGTCACGACGCCCCGGCGAATGGCGTGTAATTTAAATCTTGGCTGTATCGACGCGGAGTATGTCACTAAAACTTTCATCTGCATAAATAATCAGAGTCCTATTTAGAGACGCTAAAAACTTTTTATACTTGATTTATATATACCAGAAGTTTTATAAATCAACAGGATACTTTTAGTATGGCAACAATATAAAGCTTGTTAAGGGAAAACAGCAAAATGTATACAGGCCTGAAATCGGTAGTACTGTTGTGCGATAAGTAAGGCAAGAAGCCTTTCAAATCAGGGCGTACATGATAGCGTTTTCGTTTGACCATTTTTAATTAATTTTTTTTTGTTTTATTATTCTTTTTGAAATAAATGTTTGAAGTGTTACTATATTCCCGGTTACGCTATTGTTACTGTTTGTGTAAATTTATAAATTTGATTTTGTATGGTTTAATATAATAGCGCAATTTATAAATAACCCAATAAATGAATAAATACGAAACAGCTTCATATCTACTTGAAGCTGAACTGCCGTAAACACAACCTAAAGTTTCAACCGCAGTTAACTGTCATGACAAAAAAAACTAGGCTCTATACTTTTCTGAACGGTCTTTCGGTAAGATATAAAATCATAATTTCTAAAAATTCAGTGCTATTATCCTGACGTTTTAACAAAGTAATGTTTGGCCAAACCCTAGACGGCACGTGTCCAATGATTATACCTCCATACCTAAAGTTATCGGTTACCACAATCATTTTTGATATCGAATATGTTATTTATTTAGAACCTATGTATAAAGCTGGTTTAAAATGCTGGTGGAAAATATGGTTTGAAAAATAACCTACAGTAAATGACGAGTCAGTGAGCATGCATAAACCGAATTATTAGGGAATGATTCAATTTAAATATGGCGGATAGTTCACTGTTGACACATAGGTATTTGACATAGTCAGGGTCATGAAACATACGTGGTGAAAATATTTTAATATGTACGACGTGGTTGGCGTACTGATATTTTACATACCTACTGAAGAAATATTGGCGGGAAACTTTTACAGAGGCATTTTTTAATGGCGCCAGCCCGGTTGTTTCTATGTATTTATATATAAAACGTTCAAAACCATTTAGATGATTTACATATCGTTACGACGCAAAAAAGATATATTGTAGCGAAAAAATTTATTGTACTCGAGTCTCACAATGAGAATATATTGTATAGAGAATGTATGCTTAGAGAATATATTGTAACAATATCATGCTACGCCTCGCTATAACATATAATATAGCTCCATCGGTCACAACCTTAAAAAGCTTATTTTATGTTTTTGTATCTAAAATGGCGATTATTTAAATTAGGTATGACGTAATTAACGCGATAAGAAATATAATTACTTAGTAATATATGAAGCTTAAAAACGCTATATTGCACAAACAATAAGTTTCCGTATTGCCGCCAAGAACACTGAGTATTGATAATTTAAAAAAATCTTTTCATGGAAACCCATCGCTTTAACTGTAAGTTAAAGTCGTCATAGACGGAGCTATAATATATTAATATATTGTACTATAAAAACCCCACAGACGGCAGCTATGTCACAATATCTTTGCGACCATACTTTGCGTATTAGTATGTTCTTCTATAGAGAGTGTTTTTTTGCCAAGTTGTTCACATATTTTGACGACCTATATGTGTGATCACTCGAGCGGTACCATAGAAAATACATTGTAATACGTCATCACATGCTTTTCTACAATATATATAATAGCTCCGTAATCCACGACCTTTATGGACCGAATTTAGACATGGATTTAGAATTTAAACAGTATGGAGCGAATTTCAAGATACGTTCCAACAAAAACGATGCATTTAATGTTTATACAGAACTAAACGTAAACGTGCTTTGATATTGTAAAAAGGTATCTTTACCGTGTTATATACACGGGTAGGTATGTGTCATCTTCGGTTGGGAAAATAGAAACATTGCGTAGTTTAACTTAATAAAGTATTATGAATAAGTATATACCTTTATATGTCGGAGATAGTCATTAGTATGGACATTAAAGGTGTCGAAGATAGTCATTAATACGGTCGTTTAATGATTGGCGGAAACGGTCATTAGTATAGATGTTAAACGAAACGCAGCACGATAGATGTCGGCCCTATCGCAATGTCGATACATGGCTAACTTGGTGCTACAACAGAGCCTAGCTGGTGGGGAGACGTTGGATGCAGAGGCGCTTTCTATCCTGCCTTCGAAGAGAGCGGATCCTCCACTCTAGGAACTGTTACTCGTTTCGTTTGACCTGTCTGT
>DWMG01001387.1:0-15338 GCA_018244855.1 Elbella merops
TGTTTCTACTTGCGACTTTATTCCTACGAATTAAGCTTGAACCTTCAATATCACTGGAGTGCACCAACCATGACCGACATCCTTCAGAGCGTAACCACACAAGTGTCTTAAAAATATAAATATACCCGTCAGCGTCATCGTCATCAGCCTATCTCAATCCACTGCTGGACATAGGCCTCCGCCAATGAGCGTCATCGCGCCCTGTCCTCGGCTTGTCGCATCCAGCATCTGCCTGCAGCCTTTCGGAGATCCAAATATACCTACGTATGTGATAATGAGGCCACCACACCCAAAACTTGTATTTACAAATTTCGTTACCAATTCAAAATATCACATTTTGCGATAGACGTACCCAAAACATCATATATTAAAACTCTTCATATTAGTGACACATAATACCACAAGTTAATCCGTACAAGTTTATATATTGTCATTCCACAGTTACATACTCGTAGTTATGGCCAAATTACTATATTGCACTTCGAAATACAAAATCATTAGCGTAGAAATATCCGGAGTTTCCAATGTTTGATTGTACATACATCGAACACAAAATCGATTGGACGCGTCACATTGTTAGATAAATGCGTCACATGTTGGCATGAACACGTCACTAAACGATTAACTGAATAACCACTTTGTTTAATTAATAATTGTTTAACAGAGCCAGAGCACTATGACACGAGGTTCTGGAAGAAAAGCGCAAAGAAAGTTCTCCATCAAAGCCGGCAACGTTTTGGCCACTCCTCGAGTATTGCGAGTATCTGCACTTGTTTGCAGAGCTAAATAAAAAAATAATAATGAAAAAAAAAATAAACTCAGCATAACTTCAACTCTGTTTGTACAAGCTCCATCGCCTGTTTCCCGTTACCATTGAAAGTCTAGAACATTCTGCTTACATCTCAGTATAAGTGATAAAGTACTGTTATGAAGTGAATGTAAAAAAACCTTCGCTTAAACACGGCAGTTACCCTAAACCCACAATATTTAACAAGGAAGCAGTAACCGGCTATTTCCCGTTTAAGTTTCCTTGCGAACTTAAAACTTTCAACTCGGAAGGTTCGGATTTCATTGCTTTACAGACGCACGATTAAATGATATGGTAGCCTTTATTAAATGTCAATGAATCATACTTTATGATCCATTAAATATTGAGATGTTGCACAAATAAAATATCGCATGTCAAAAGTATTCATTAATTAGCATTATCAATTTGTTATTTCCGTTCATCATCACCAGCGTGTCTAAGTCTACTGCTGAACATTAGCTTCACACTGCGCATACGTTAGGGATCGCAGAGTACGATGTTTCGTACCGCCTACCCTGCTGCCCGAAGGCGATTAGTAATAAAAATAAATAGTGTTATTTTCGTTTTAATAAAAGTAAATGTTATAAACAGTTACCTACTTTACCTATCATTACATCCTCCGTTACTGTGTGTCACACAATATGGCCACTTGAGCTGTGTGTAACCAGCACGATGTACTGGCCACTCTGATGTAACATGACTTGCTCAACACACCTAAAAATAAACACGTTACGTTGGTGAACACAATTCAAAATTCCGATGGATAATCCCGAGAACTTCTTTATAACAAGCCGGTGACGACCGCATCGTCTAATTTTAATTTAAGTTAAATAGTAAGTATATAATTTTTTTAAAAGTGTTGGAATTACTTAAACGCTTTGCAAAAAGCGTACGAGTAAATTAAAAAAATACAAATCACGTAATGATCTTGACAGGTGATGAAAAATATATTTAGTATAGATAGGATAATTACGCACTTTTTGTTATGTTCACATAAATGGTAAAATAATTATATTGTACTTAGTAATTCTCTAGCGATCTATTTATTCAAATTAATAATTGCTATTTCTTACGCCCTGAAAGAAGTTTCTATAATTTTTATATTTTTTCCTTCAAAACGAATGCAAAACTTTTCAAATCTAGATCTAAGATACATGTTACAGCGTGAATATCAAGCCAAGCAAGAACTACATGAACGCTAGATCTACTCGGATATAAATTATCACTAATCGTTTAGTGATAGGTACTTATTATTATCCATTAGAGGATTACAGGCGTTAAGTTACGTCATTACTTATTATTATGCTCAATATTTCCTTTACCTTTAATTCCAGAAAACTTTTTATTTCTATAAGACAATATAAAAACATGCATCAATGTTGTCGTTTCTGACCATTAATTACCTAATAAAAAGGGTAATTGTTATTTTTATACTTGAATCAAGTTGAATAAAATAATTATTTAAAAGTTGTGAAATTTTAAAAATAATCTATCTACTTAATCAAGAAAAATATTAATGCCTTTTTTCTTACCAACGCTCTGCGAAGAAAACGGGTTATGGATATCAAAATTATGTTCGATAAACTTCTAACAAATATACGTTAAATTTTAAATCAACTGGCAGTGGCAAAACAACAACAAAAAAGACAATCTAAAATCATTATCATTTTATAAGTGCACCTTACAAAGTATTAAAAAATATAGCTTGCCAATAAAGTAATAAAACTTGCGTTTCTTACTAAATAACTTGACCTTCGTCAAAACGTTCAAGTCATAAATTTTACTATGATAAAAAAACGCATAAGGGGGCGTTCAGGGCGTTAATTACGTGAGGTGATTTTAGAGTTTTTTTAACCTTCCTCTCTCCTTGGTGAGATTTCCCCCACACTCCAATCTCACGTGAGATTTTTCAAAATCTATGTATCTCGTAAATGTATCGTATTTATTCAAAAAAAAATGCTTTAGGAAGTGGACAAGAATTACAGGGAAATGTAAAGAATAAAATACTTACTTAAATCGTTACATAAGATTAAAAACTATTGAATAAATTACATGATATTTGCCCAGACCCGCCTCTTCCCAAAGTAAAATTAGATGAGATTCTACGTGACCCCCCCTGAATGCCTCACGTAATTGATGGACGCCGCCTAAGTAAAAAAGAAAAAAACTATTTTAAATATTCATAACATTTTAGGTAATCGACTTGTCAGATTGCAAGCAATCCAAACAGCAATTAAATAATAACCACTTGTTACCAAGTAGCTTGCGATTATGCACGGTAAAATGGATTGAATTTTATTCATTTAATGAGTATTTAACAAAACCAGCTTTGCATATGTCCTCGATCTCTTTATATTTTACTTTTTACGTTGCTCTTATCGGTTTACGCAATTGACAATATTATAAAACTCTGTTTTTTCTTGTTAGCATAAGATTTATTTAAAAAAACCAGTTCACAAAAATTTTATTTAACTTTATAAAGCAATTATATTCATTTATTTAACGGAGCACTAATGCTTTGTTTACTGTAATATTTCTTGCAGTTTTGTATCCATATTACAAAAGGTAATTTGTTTACGCTAAGTGCCAAAACAGCTGACGATGATATCATGCTTTACATTACTGAAACAATTAACTTTAGGTATATAATTAATAATTTGCAATTTGCGAATCAAATGAGATTTTGTGCTACGTCATATAAATTTGTTATCTTGATATTCTAGGTTATTTACTAGGAATAGAAGCATTTAAAGCAGATAATAATTCGAAGGCGTCTAAGCTGTTGGCAACTTTCAAGTGAAAACCGATATCCGAATTCTGACGAAAAAAAATTGTCTTCGTAAAAGTTTCAGCTCTTTGCTATATCACATAAATAAACGATATGCCATAGAAATCGTCACTCACTACCTTCTAGTCTTTTCAGGTAATTGCCTTAAAAAGGGTCTAAGCAACACTACAATACCTTAAACTGCTACAAACTTGGGAACCGTAATACTATTTTGATTTCAGTAGGTTTATAGTCCCTACTATTATGTAAAAATAAACCAATGCCTTGTGATGTTTGTCTGAACGTACAGAGCGTACAGTATCACCTGCGTAGACGCCAGACGATTTCCAACAAGAACATTTAAATATGCTTTGTTATTCATGCGTTGTTTATAGGTTACATAAAGAAAAGAGGTAGCAATGTATTGCTATCTCTTTCCTTTACCGCCGCGAAACGAACGGAGCACAGTTGAAACATTAGACATGCATGGTAAAATACATCACGTGTTAGTTAGCAATAAATGTCGATAAACGATGAAACTGTGACGATTATAGTGGGAGTTTTAACGGTCTTCCTGTGCTGGTACAATGGATACGATGTAACAGGATAACAGTACTTTATTTGTTGTGGTGCAAACGTGCATAACTTGCATATTTAATAACAATAAACTGTTAAGCTCAGTCTCTGAACTGTTAAGCTCGGTAATGTCTGAAGTCCATGATGTGGGTGTTATGGATATAATACATAGAAATTATAGAATAGCACACCATCAACAAGACCTAAGAGGAAATTAATCATACATATTTCTGTCAGGCCGGGAATCGAACTCCCTACTACCATAACCCCATATTACCATAACCCCATATTACCATAACTCAGAAGAGTTCTGGATTTTTAACCTCTATAGGAGTATTTCGAAAGTGTTTCTGTTAACTCCAAATATGACATAACTTTGTCTAATATACAAAATCGTAATGGTTACTCGCATACTTTCTTTGAATGGAAACAAAATAAAGAGTTTAGAATAGGCTCGAATCAACATTTATTTCCATTTTATTATAATGTTATTGAAACTTTATTAACATTTCATGGAAATTTTTGTTTTAATTAATGTAAACGTGAGGCTATTTCTATGTATTCATTAATTATTAACATTAATAAACAAATATTTTACGAAGAGTAGGCAATACATTTTATCGTACCCAATACATTTTCATATATATATATATATATATGTGTGTGTGTGTGTGTGTGTGTGTGTGTGTGTGTGTGTGTGTGTGTGTGTGTGTGTATGTATGTATGTATGTATTAAAAGTACGAGTATATACGCGCAATTATGCATTGTAAGTACAATTTTTAGTTATTGTGCTTTTCAATCTGTTGGTTGGGTACGTCTACTATTTATAACACGTTTGTGGTCACCCTACCGTTCACGTAATCTCCTTATGCAATTACAAGCAAATATGGACATACATACGTCGTCTCTGACGGAAATCAATCGGCTATTCCGTGTAACTTACAAAGAGAAGTATTCCTCAACTAATGACACCCTTTTACTGCATTCATTACGACATACGATATTTACTTTGCAGCTGTTATAACATATATTGTAATCGATGATATTTGTGGCTTTGGTATCAGCCTTTCACTCCAGGGGCTGGGGTTCGAATACCGTCATGCAATTCTGAGGATAAGTTATGTGCGACTTTTTCTTCGATTGGCACTGGTGTGGGAAAACATCGTGAAAATTCGTTGGAGTTCTATATTATTCTCTCTAAGAAATGCGCAGCCGGACCTTAGTTGATCAGCGTGGTCTTATCATTCTCATTCCAAAAGAAGACATCTGTCGAATCATACAGTCATTTTAGAGGTAATAATGATACGTTTTTAGTTTTTTAATTGATTAGGCTGATACTTTGCTTACGCTGAAATTGTGCTGATTACAAGTATGTGAACGCAAAGTAAAAAAAGGGATAGATTTGAAAATATATTGCCCAATGTAAGTTGACCTCACATATATATGACCGAGCATATTAAGTTAGGCTCCACTAAGACTTATAATTAGTAAAAGGACGACCAAACCTACATGTACCTATAACGTAAATATGAGAAAACCCAAAACTAAAACCCACGAGAACGCATCCGCGTGCGACAGCTCCTATTTAAATAAAGCATCTCTTTCACGCATTAATAATTTGTAATATGGCTTCGTTATGAAGTCAAGCGTTTTGTTACAAAACAGTTAAAACCTCATCGAACTGGGTCGAGTCGTTTTTGTACAACATTTGAACGAATAAGAACTAGTTATTTTTGGGTTACTTTAGATATATTAAGTTTTATTATCAACGAGATATGGTGGTTCTTCTCTAATATAGTACTTAATCCAGGGTGTCTTGTACTGATTGTGGAGAGTGTGGTAGGCAGACATACTGAAACATGCTTAAACATATATGAGTTAACGTTCGAAACAATCGGGGCAGCCGCAAAAAACATACATGAGTTACTGATATATTATATACCTACTCGTATAATCATGTGTAAAAACACTCACGACACATTTAACAGTAAAAAGCAAAATATTATACTTGTATATTATTATCTAAAGTGCGTGACGACTCATCGCTTCATCTGCGGTTGAAAGAAACGGTCATTTTGAGATAATGCATCATAATTAACTATCATGACCGCGGAGACGGGAGAGATGAGTCGTTTGAAGGAGATAAACTTAACAAGGGCGTAGCGATGTAGGTATTATGCTTGTATTGTAACAAAACGTGACATCATACAATCCCCTAAGGGGTAGGCACAGGAGAGTAGAACACTTGCAAGTTTCACTAGATATGATTGTATCATAGGGAAATAAAAAAACACGTTTATCACGTTTGTAATCTCCGAAGGGGTAGGCAGTAAACCATTTATTTTTCTATGAAGAACCATCATCCGCGCTTCAATATCATATGATAGGGTTAAATGAAACGTGGCAGTGTACTACTCTGTAAATAAGTAGTACACTGCCACGTTTCACCAGTTACGTTTACGTCCTCTGGAATAGGTGGTGAGCCTATTGCCACACATCGGGCACACATCCAGACTCCGAGTCACTGCTAGAGATTCTAAATTAGAAAAATCCAATAGCACCTGAGCCGGGATTTGGACCTAGGGCCTCCCGATCGGCAGTCGCGCCTGCAACCACACGACCAACAAGGAAGTCAATATGACACTCTTCATATGAATTAAACATAGTTTTTCTACATGAAATAGACTTGTAAAATGAATAATTAGCAGTATCTCTATGATATCTACCACGACAAACGATGAGAAACCACGGCTTGGCTTATGTACCGTAGGACGTCCACCAGCTAGGTGGAGTGACGGTATACCAAAAATGGCTGGCAGCGGTTGGATGCGAAGAGCTAGAGATCGAGCTCGATGGCGTACTATTAGAGAGGCCTATGTCCAGCTAGACGGACTGATGATGGTGATGAGTATATAAACAACAAGAACATCGCAAGACCCAAAAAAATCAAACTACGCAAAAAATGAAATCCATCAGCGAACAAAGAAAACAGACGTATATTAAATAACAAAATTGTGCCGCAAAACTAGGTCGTGAATATGATGACTAATTTAACCAAGAAACTAGATTTCAGTTCTGAACTAGTTTCAAAGTTATTCTAAACAAATTTAATATTGTATTACAAGCTAAACAAGAAATTTAGCATCAAAAACTTCAAAATTAATTATTAAATTAAATTATATATTAAATTATTAATATTTTTACGAAGCAGTAATTAATTTATTAAAAATTGATTGCCGCAAAACAACACCTGATACGATGTATTAATTGAAACTGTTACTGTTATTGAAGTCATTATGAAAGAGTGATAAATGAATAAATGTCATTATGAAAGAGTGATAAATGAATAAATGTCATTATGAAAGAGTCGATAAGTGAAAGTTATCAAAAGATAAGATATTAGTGGGTTTGTGAATATTTGCAAGAAGATTGCATGTTCTAAATTACGTATACATTTTTTCATAATATCTATATAAACCAATACCTGAAAACATGAATAATGCATGTTCGTATGTAATTTAGATAAAGTAGACCAAAACGAACCAAAATAATGTAACAACATTTATACAATCACTTAGTGGTTTACCTCGGCATTATACTAATACTTGTCGACCGAGCTACATTGATTTAGATTACGTATATGACACGTCGATGTGGGAGTCAAGTTTGGAGTCAGCGCCACATGTCCTACTGCATTTAATTCGTAACTTTAAATTGTATATATACGATGACGACGATTTTATATAGATGAACCAACCTCCTAACATCATTCCATATTAAACTGATTTTGTATTAAAATCTCCATTCTCCTCGTTTCAGGTGAGAGCTGCATTGAGAAGCCCCTTGCGACGTTGTGGAGGAATTACCAGCAGTCCACGAAGCCCGACGTGGTCATGAAGCTCTCCGTCACCAACTCCGGTCTCAAGGGCTTCACCAAAGAACATGGTCTTACCGAGTACTGGTCCCACCGCATCACTTACTGTGCCAGCCCTCCACACTACCCCAAGCTTTTTTGCTGGGTGTACCGTCACGAGGGAAAGAAACTTAAGCATGAACTCCGATGCCACGCTGTCCTCTGCACCAAAGAACCCGTATCAAAGAAAATAACAGAAGAATTACAAATCAAATTAAAACAAGCGCTAGTCGAATTCAAAAAGGACAGAATCTCCAAACAGAACGCAAGGCTAAGTCTTGCGAATAGCGTATATGAGAACCCAAGCATGCCGCGTAGAAAGATTCTACTCAGCGTGGGGGCCATGAACTATCGACCACCACTCGAAAGATCTAAATCTGCTCCGAAACTTGGGGCCATCGAAGAACTCTGCTCTGAAGAAGACGAAGAGGAAGCCGAAATGAATGCTAAGCAAAATCTTTGTGAATTCACCATGAACGACGGATGTCAGTCAAACATCTTGGACAGGAGACGAATCGAATCCAAATCTCGAAAGTTGTCGTGTCCTGATGGGTTCATGGGCAGAGTTCGAAACGACTCAGAGGAGAGCTCGGAGACTTCAACAGATGACCTGATCAATCTTCTCGTCAAAGAGAGTAAATTAAATACCGACAAGGGTCACTGCAAAAACGATACTAGTCAATGTAATGTAGAGAAACTGGAGTCAAGGTTAAACACATTGGAGTCCATCTCGGAGTCCATTGAACTAAGCAATCTCTCTATACGCTCTGACGAGCGAAAGGCTCTACTGCTGTCTCATAGCAACTACCTCGTCACAGACAGTGATGACGGATCGGTTTCTTCGGGTTGTGAAACTGCGAGCACAGTCACGTCATCGGACGCCGAGCCCTCGTCGCTCCCCTCTCATTTCCCTCAGGAGGAAATAGCAAAATCTGACAGCGATGATGAGAGGGGTTCCTTCGAAAGAGGAGAAGGTTTCGAACGCACATTGAGAGACAGCAGTCGGAGTTTTACTAACTCCATCCACGTTTTGAGCGATACTAGTGATGGTAGTACGGCAGCTTCCGAAGAAGTCAACCACATACCCATCGGCGAAAAGAACACCTTTCGGCGACGATCTACGTACCCACCGCTGCGGTCTGATGCCAGTATACTGACGAACCTGGAGGGCAATTTTGAATCCCTCATCGATAACCTAACTGACGTCGACAGTCTGAACTCGAGCACTGAAACTGAAGTGTTTAAGAATACCGGTGACAACGACAGTGCTTGCAGTGATGAATCCGGATATTCCGAGCTGCTGGACAGCGGCAATCAAAGTATTATTGGCAACACTATCATGGTTTAAATGTTTTATGAAATTCATTGTAGCGTAGTTATGCACAAAAGCAAATATTATTGTATCCTAGTTGTAAGTGTACTTGTAAAAAGTCTTTACTATGTAAATAACAGTGTACGCGACGAACTCGATCCAGTTGATGTATTTTTTAAGATTCTATGTATGTATATATTGAATATTAAGGTTTATTAGATTCCTTTAAAACTAGATTGAAATTTATGGAAATATTCTATGATATTATGATATTGTCTCTTTACACTGTATTTGAATGACCGTGTCACATCATTGTTGTATTTATAATGTTCTTTGTTAGTAGTTTTGTTGATGTAAAATTCTTCTATCACTTCTTTCGAAAGGTTTTAGGTACTTACACATTCCATTATACACGTTTAATTAATCGGGTCATTCATTCATGTCTGTAGTGAGGAATATTTTATGAAATAAAATATAAAACGAATGTGTTGTGTTTTTTTTTTCACACGTAATACCTGGGTTTTACACTGACTGTAGTAGTACTTAAACCGTTTTCAAACACCGCCTGTGTTATTTTTCTATACACTGCCGATATTCTTCAAGTATAGCAATCAGAATTAAATTATTAATTAATAATAATAAATAAATAATAATAATAATATTATTAATAATTATTATTATTAATTCAGTAATTAAATCTCAGTCGCGATTCAGCCACCACTAATCTTGTTAAGAACGTTAGTCTTATACCTCGCTAAACGCTTTTTATATAATATCTATTCCTGGGTTAAAGTCTATTAAATGGATCAGACTAAACACATTAGATATAATAGCACGACTGTACTAAGAGTTTGTGGGAATAAGGGTTAGTGGTTAAATCTGTTCAGTTCTTAATTCAAAAAAAAATCTGACTAACGATTAACGAATGACTATTGTGACAAATAACGGAAGCAATTGCTTTCTTAAACTTTAAGTGGGTCGCGAAGTACGGAACTACTGACAATTTCGCTTCTAACGGTCACCGATTCAAGGTCCAGTGACAATAAAGACAGAATATGTATGATAGCATATGTAAGCACTTTGCGTTGCCTTCATTACATCATGTTGGCGGCACATGGGATAATTTTAGTAAGTAATTAAATTAAACTTAGACAATCCTTGATACATTTTATTACGGCGTGCTCAAGTGAATAAAAAATGAGTGAAGAGTGATAATGTATGAAAACCCTTAAAGTCCCAACTGAGATAATATTCAAAGAAATATATTGCAGAAACATTACATATAAATCTCAAAATTTAGCAGAGCATTTGTACAAAACGAGTATATTTGTACTTAGTCATATCTATACTATTTTTAAATTTACGAATTTAAACATTTTTTGTGTTGTTTTATATTTAAGTATCAGTTGCAGATATGAAAATGTAATAATGAATTATAAAACATGATAACATCTTAGTAGTGGGTAATAAATAGTCATTTAATTACACGGCACAAGTACGCAATTACACCCAAAATAACTACATAGTATACTTCGCTTATATAACACGGCTAAAATATCTGTGGACTCTTACTTAGGTAAGGTTAGGTTGGTTGGTCAGGTTAGATTAGTAACGCTAATCGTTGGGTACAGCTAGCAAAACAAGCAAAAGCATATGAAAATTTGGTAACAAAATAACACAAGCTTAATCTCAATTTCGATTGGCTCAGTGTTTAGTAACCTTGACAGGTAATTCGGAAGTTGTAGGTTCAATTTACACTCAGGAGAACATTTGTTTGATGAGCATATATTTATGTTCTATATATTTTCATGAAACATCAAGCGAACATAATTAGCTGAAAACACAGTGGGACCACCATATTTACTGAAGAACCGACAACCGTTCAGGTAAACGAGTAACTGATACTAAACAAAAGGCAAAAAAACCAAAGCGTCGTTAATTACGTACGACGAAGTACTAAGCATTGATAAACGCACGATAACTTAATACAATGCACGAAGCCCTGCGGCTAAGAATACAGGCTAAGGTACAGGCAGAAGCTGAATCCGTCAAGTCAAGGTCAGGTGGCGATCACTGTCCTCAGGCAAGTCCGTATCCAGCTGTGGAAAGACATGATGATTGCTTTTATTATTAATAATTCTGACATCATATTTAGATGTATAAGTATAAAAAAGCATGATTTAATCTGTTTATATTGGGTCATAATTGCCACTATTAATAATAATTCTGCCATTACATTTCTGTATCTAAATGTAATTACGTAATACATGTACATATTTCACAGGAGTACAAGATTTTTCTCCGTGTTCCATTATAAAATCTGAACTGTAACTACTGCCTCTAATTTCCTAGTATTATAATATATGACTATCATATGGTAACGTGGTAACTAATCTGCTGAAATATATTTGTGATCTGCTTGCATGATAAGTCTAATTTGCTAACAAAAATTAATTGTATAAGGCTGCATTTGATTATTAAATTTTATCAAGTGTCCGATTGTAAAATCGGAACTGTTACGTCTGCCTCTATTTTGCTAGCATTGTTTCAGTTCGAATCAGATGAGTAGGAAAACTGAAGTACACACACACGCATAAGCCCACACACCATACACACACATCCGTGTTTTGTAGCGACGTGTGTGCGTGTGTGGGTGTCTCAATTATTCAAAATAATATAGGTACCCACTGCAACGACTGTGTTCATTAAAAAATGAGCATACATATATATACATATATTTGATGGTTCAAACTACGCAGTTACTTTTGCAAAAATTTTCCATAATGATAAAATTGCGAGTGGAATAAATTAACAAATTCAACCTTCAATTTTCCGAAACCATTTATTTAAATAACGAAACTAGCAAGTACACGATTCTTCAAGTAGGTACTATTTCGATCTCATAGAAGGTACTAATTCTAACAGCATGGCTAGTAGGTACCCTCAAATACAAATTTTTATTCTAAACTCACACACGCGCACCCGTACACGCACCCACACACAAAACGAACGCGAAAAAACAAATCGAAGCTTTGAACGCCTACGCTTCCCACGCGTAAAAGTATAATACTCGAGGCAATAAAGCCTTAGGAAAAATGCCTTAATTATTTTTTATCTAAGCAGACATGTGTCATGATAATATTTAGATTAGATATATCACTCCTAATAAGTAATTTTCATGAGTTGATATATTCCAGTCTGTCCACCACATCCTCCGATGTGAAACACATCACAGTAAACATAGGCCTCAACAGCCTTAACTGTGCACCAGTATCTTAATATATACGTTGGAAGTTAAAGGTAGAATAATATCGAGCCCTTTTATGTTAGTTTATTATACCTAATATATAAGAGGACAGGGGAGAAGAGAAAGTTACAATGATATTTAAATTTGGTAAGCTTATAGACGCGCTTGACTAACGAGATCACGAGAGAAAAATGTGAAAAATGCAAATATGAAGCATCGATGGTGCTGGTGATTACTAAATTAAAATTTCCAGTAATAGCTCAGAGTCTAGATCGGAATCTGGCTATCCAGTGTATGACAATAGGCTCACCCCTAATCCAAGGGTCGTATCTCAAATAGGTGAAAAGTGAGATTATTACACCCTCTGCCTACGCTTTTGGGGAAACACAGGCGTGATGTTATGTTATATTTATGGAAGTTTCATTTAGTCTAATAATATATATATTAATATAATAACAAGTATAATTTTTAATATTATAGTATGACAAATATAACGTATTCAATGTACCAAACGAGTTACTATTCGCTACAATTATGCTTGGATAATTAAAACAGTTATAACGAAGCTTTAAATATGTATATCCGATGTCATTAAGCTAACGAGTTATGTAAGCAAACCTGTTTCGGGTTTCAGATCCAATTAATTCGAACAGGAAGCTAACATTATAAATACAAGTAAAAATATTAAGTTGATCTCGTAAAGAATTTATCTAGTTTTCATTAAACAGCAGCCATATTTAGACTATCTGATACTAGCGACTTCGTCTGCATTGGTTATGATTTTAACAATATGTTTTATGTACAGAGATCATTGTCATCCGCCTCTACATGTCCAATGCTGGATATAGACCTCCCCTAATCGGCGCCACTCCTTCCATTCCTGGGCCTTCGGAATTCAGCAACTTCTCGCTGTCTTCTTCAGGTCGTCAGACCATCTGGTAGGAGAGCGACCTACGCTCCTTTTACCGAGAAGTGACCGCCACTCGATGACCTTTCTCCCCCATCGGTTGCTGATTATTCGAGCGATGTGGTCTGCCCATTGCCACTTCAATAACATATTAGTAGTGAACAGAGAAGAAAATATATATAAGCTAAACTGAACTATTCAATATACTCCAGCTACGTATGTAAGTACATGACCGCTCAAAACACATTGAAAATTATATATCATTTTCATTTATGAACCGACTGAAATAAAACAAACACTAAATATTAAGTGAAGCTTATCATAATATATAGTGAAAACCGCACGCAAATCGGTTAAGCCGTTTCCGAAATTACCATGCATAAACACACAGACCAACGGACAAAGAGACAAAAGCTAAAAATCATTCTTTTGTGATCTATTGCTTTAATAAACACCTCCCACAGTAGTTTTGCAAAAAAATTTTCTGTGTACAGATACCGATCAGTTACAGATTTATAATAAAAATAGACGATTATATATCAATTCGTCTCGGTATGCTCGCCTGTAGAAGGATCATTAGCAACATCGTTAAAAACAGAAGTGGAAATTATTAAAATAGCTAAAATTTTTAAAATAACCAAAATAAATAAATACATGTGCTATTAGAATTAAACATTTCCATTTTCAACAGTAACAGTGACGTTCATTAAATAATTGAATCTTTTTTTCCAATAAACAATAATAATAGTGGAACGATAAAAGAATCGGACAAAATAGTTTCTATCTTTAATTTTATTAATAGGTTCTAGAGTTCAGGAATTATCTTATACATTGTATAGAATAAATTATATTTTAAGCATCACTTTAATAGCTGAAATAATTATGATTAAACGTAGTTTCAGCACGCTTAAAGATACCCATGGGCGACATATTTCTTAAAATTCTCCCCTTTCCATCCCATAATATGTTGTTTTAATGGAAAACGACCACAAGTAAGAGATACAGCTAGGTAGGATTTGTATACAGATGGAGAAAGTCAGGTAAAATGTACTTGTGACGTGCGTAGGTCTAACAGCCATGGGATCAAATCAACATGATTGGAGTCGTGAGGTTTGACCGAAAGTAGAACGAATCGGATCCGATTGGTTCAAGTAAATTTAAAGTGATAACTTTTATTGCACTATAAAGTACAACGTTATTTAATTGACATCCACTTAACGTATCAAAGAAGGCTATAAAACAGCCTAATTTACAGTAAAGAGGCGAGATCTAACATAGCCGTTAAGTTCCTGTGGGCACTGTATTCATAAATAGGTAAAACTTTTATGGCGGGCACCTCATTAAAAATGTGTTTTGAAATTACATACCACTTGCTATAATGGTGAGCGAAAACATCGCGAAGAAACCTATACGACTTAGGAGTTCAAATATATTGGCTCTCTGAGCCGTGTGAAATCTGCCAACCCGAACTTGGCCGTGGAAGAATGTGGCCTTAAGTCTTTCATTCTGAGAGCAGATCCGTGTTCCAATTGTATAATGATAGAAAAAAAATGCCGAGATTAACAGACGGTACTTGGTTAATACGTAAAGAAAATATTCGTCGTATACATTATGCACGTCCCTATATATCGCTCATTTGCGACTACAGTGTAATATCTCAAAACTATCTTCTCAGTAAACTGTTCAGAAAGTTTGAAATCATAACTATTATATGACTATAATAATAGTTATATAATATCATGGAATAGACTGAAAGTCATATAATATTATAATGGTCATAGAATAATTATGATTTCAGTTTCTGAAC
>DWMG01001388.1:0-15338 GCA_018244855.1 Elbella merops
AACCGCATATCATATGATCTAGCGTATTAAGTCTGTCAATCTGCAATTGGTCAGCGTGTGCGTCTATCGCCTTGACCCTACCCATTTTGAGTTGTAATCCGTGCCCAATGGTGAAACAATAAAAACATTTATGTTGATGATCTGATTTTGAACATCATGGTGTGATAAAAATTTTATTAGTCACGAAAACAAACACGGTGACGGGAATGTGTTTTAATCTTTATTCAGTCAGTAAACAGTCTGTGTGGGATTCGATTGTGCAAGTACCATCATAAAATCAGTCCGTCCGCTGATATGTGACATAATATAACTTTAAGGGTTAAATATAAAAATAAACGTTACGTGGGAAATTTTACTTCTTTTGGTATAAATAACTTTACAATTGATCATGAATTACCAACTTATTTTGATGGTTTATTTTATGGTTTACTGAGTTAGCTCTATATATGGTTTTGTATAAAATATAAGGTATTCATTTTTCTCACAGTCGTACATCCTGCTAAGAGACTTTTTGATTAAAAGAAGTGTTTTTACGTCGTACACTATTTAAATTACACCGTAGTTTAACTATTTATATACACAACATACTGCACGTATCTCTATATTTGAACTAGTTCGCTGTTATGGACATTTCCGTTATTACTTTGAGAGTTCACCATCTTCATTGAATACAAAAGATATTCCAAACAATATTACGATATAATTTTCGTATATGTATAATACTTGAGAGTTGGACTATACCGCATCGTTGTTTAGCGAAGTACTGGCATGTTCAAAAATTTCGCGCGCATTAACAGTTACGTAAAGCTACATAATTCAATTCCGTTTCACGCATCTATGCTAAATACGCAACATGTCTAATAATTTCACACGTATCAAACGAAACGACGTTCCAATCAGACACAAATTAAGTTGTTAGCGTTGTATACGTTTAATAGTCTGTATGAAGAACTTCAAAGTCAATATGTTTTACTGCTCCCACAAGATACATAGGTAATAAATGTAAGTCAGTCGTTTATGAAAAAATAACAAAACGCTATGATGTTAATATTTTATGCAACGTAAAAGATTGATTCATCATTCAAAGCCATCCAATGTATTATTGGGTGATTAAAGGTGAGTTTATATACATATAGTAATCGACGTATTTTAGCAAATTTAACCATCTTGACATAAGATATAGATACCACAGACAATCGCGAAATTGTAATTTTTTTTTATATAAACGTGCTCCGATAAAATTTTAGGAGAACTTTTCATGTACTACTTTATAGAGTTGGCTGTGTAGAACATTCAGGAACTGTGCCGTGTAAATGAATGGTGCGGGTAAGGCAAAATTGAGAGAAAATGTGTAACGTAAATGGGTTAATCAATACACTATTTAATCATACGCTACCTTTGTTGAAAATATTTTAAAAATTGATTAAAATTATCTTATAATTTTTTAATTCAATAACATTTTTAAAAAATATTTCAGACAGCTTATAATGCCTGCGAAATCCAAATGTTTATGCTCTTATCGTTTCTATGTTACTAATTATTATGATGATAGAATTTATATTTCTTGCAGTAATTTTAACCACGCTTTTTGTCGTTATTCTGCACTGTCAGGCAGCAATACTTCCGACGCCCCGGTACAATAACATATACGGGCCAGTTTGCGGCTCAGACTTCGAAACGTACGCGACGCTCCTCAATTTTATTGAGGCACAAAAAATAAAAGAATCACTTGTCCTTATTCATCCCGGAAAATGTAAAAGGACCTGCACATTGTATTATCCAGTCTGTGGCAGCGATCTAAAGACTTATCACAATGAGTGCCAATTAAATTATGCGAAAAGCAAAAATCTCGGCCTTTCACTTAAACACTTAGGGCAGTGTACATCCGACGACACCACTCCAAGCACGCAAAAGCTTTCCAGAGAAATGTTTATAGAAGACACAAATGAAGTTGATGAAGATTATTTTTACACCTGGGATTTCAGAAAAAGGAAGTGTTCCTTGTCATAATTGTAGACAGTATTGAGAATATCTCTACTTTACCCAATAAAGACATTTAAAATTAGTAGGTACCTACTATATTGTATATAAATTATTTTATTTCCATAAACCGAATATCTCAGTCGCTTGGAAAACAAGACATTTGATTGGTCGCAATAATTAATGTATAATGTAACGCTAATAATGATATGTCGATTAGTTATAAATTTTGACGCGGAGGAAAATATTTGTGTTGTAAAACGCGGAAAATCGAATCAATTTAATACGCATGAAAAGATATTGCATTCAATTGACGCAATATTCTCCGTTCCGCAGTAATATTACGGGTATAATATTGTTAATGTCAGTTTTATAACTGGTAAATTCTCCACTTGTCTTAACACTGGTGGCAACATAAGCTATATATTTTATAAATTGACAAATTAGGCAGGTAATATCACGCCTGTAATTATCGAAGAGGATCCACCGCTTACGTTTACGACTCTTAATGGAATGGGTGGCCTATTGCCATGCTCAGGGCCCAAAGTGAAACGCAAGCAGCTGCCACAAATTTCAAGATACAAAAATCCGATAGTACGTGACCCAAGGATCGAACACGGAACCTGTAGATCGGCAGTCGCGCTTGTAACCATTCGCCACACGAAGCATTCACGTTTATTTACAAACTTACGAACTACACCGCAAACAGACAATAAGCAGCAAATACATCGAAGTCGGTTACATGTGTAGTTAAGTTATAACTATATTAATAAAAATCCCAATTATTTCCGAACTACGTAATTTTTTTTATCCCTATACGTATAATTGATCATGGATGTACGGCCTTACTGACGGTGTATTGGTGCATACTATATCACGCTGTGTCAGAGGGGCTCGAAGGAAATACAAGATATTGACCAACCCGTCGCTCGAATGTTTTAATTTGCCTTCAACCTATAGCCAATAGTTACTGGTATATACCGATCATTTCATCGGTCGATTGCTCACTGTTTCCAGTTAAGTTTGAAACTGAGAAGATTTGCCTGGATCTGTGCCGAGCCATGGCAATAGGCTCACTTGTCGTACACCAGGCACAGATCCAAGCTCACCACCTATTCCATAGTGGGACGTAAACGTAACTGGCTAAAGGTAGGAGTGTACTACACTCCCATAACTACGTCTTGGGGGATTACAGACGTGATGTTACGTATATATTTACCTAATACTCGTACCTTTATACATTTTTGAATTTGGCATCATGAACAATAAAAACATAATTAATTGTCGAGTAACACTTTTTAATTCAGTACGAAAATAACATTAATTATTATAATTTTGGGTCCGATAAAAAAAAACATATTAATAATTTGCGAGATATATAAGTATATTATGGAATTTTACTTTAGATTTTGGTTGAATTTAACTGGGGCAATTCACTGCTATAATTATCTTCTTATTTTCGCCGAAACATGAAATCATTAACATCCACTGTAAGAAAAAAAATTACATCAGTTCGTATTACGCTCCCACGTTGAATAATGACCTTATGAAAATACCGCAATAATGAGCGTATCAATTATAATTATTAATGCAAATTTCAATTATATAGTCACTTAACGTGACATCAAGCCTGTAATCCCCGAAGGGGTAGGCAGGGGAGTGTGGTACACTCCCACGTTTCACCAGTTAAGTTTAGGTCCCATGGAATAGGTGGTAAGCCTATTGCCATACACCGGGCACATATACCGACAGACTCCGAGCCACTACTAGAAATTCTAAATTAGAAAAATCCAATAGGACTAGCCGGGATGTGAAAACCCAAGACATCCTCTGATCGGCAGTCGCGCTTGCAACCGCTCGACCAACGAGGCAGTCTCATCAGTTGTTTTCGAAAACCTGAACGATTCATCACAGTGAGATGTTACTGGCCAGTCAATAGTTTTTTTAGATAAAATATTTATTTCTTTTTTTATTGTTATCACTGTTATCTGCCGATCTTGTAATTATCTCGATTCACGACTACAATCTTCACAATCTTACCTTTACTCAAACAACTCCCTTTGCGTGTCCTATACTTTCTTAGTTTTCTGTTATTTCTAAGTTGGTTCCGTAAATTTAATCCACTGAAAAGTATGTTTTAAAATAATAAGCAAAAAAAACTAGATAATTAGAATATATATGTATATATGTACGTCTAAATACATAAATATCAAAAATATAGGTATAAACTTCCTCGTTGCAGCGCGTCTGGGTTCGCGCATTCCCCGTCTGGGTACTATTGAATTTTTCTAACTTGAAATTCCTAATAGTAACTCTGAGCCTGGTTCTGTGCTCGGTGCATGGCGATAGATTCACCACCCTTTCCATGATGGCACGTGTAACTCTACCTAGTTCTTCTTGGATCACAGGCGGATATTCCGTTTTTTTTAAATATATGGACACTTAAATCCACACATATCCAAAATACATAACCGTCCAATGTAATTAAGAATTTGAAGGATTCGCCCCAGTCCAATTATTCATTGATTCTTTAATTAAGGTCTTAAATTAAAGATTCTTTTATTTATGGATTTCTCGAAAACTTTTTTGTATCTCCTACTTTGTGTTGATATTCCAGTAAAGCTGCACATGATTTGTACGTGATTGTACGTGACCAGCCATCTAAAGAATTCAGAACGCAAAACCGCAACAAACGCTTATGATATTCGAATGAACACTCTACTTTACAAAAAGATGAAGCACCTAAGACGTTCTAGATGAAATAGTAACGTACTAACAACGGATAAACAACGACAAATTAATAATACAATTAATATGCTATAAGCCCTCAGGCTAAGTGAAGACACGATATACGCAAAGTGACCGGCAGCGATGAGATACGTAGAGCTCAGTGGCGTGCTCTTGGAGAAACCTATATCCAGTAGTGGACGGGAGTAGGCTGATGATGGTGATGATAATTAATACACAGATTACAAACATACTTCGCGAATAATCGTCTGGTTTCAGGTACACAAGGTCCTTCGTGATCCAGCCTGAGATTTTGAATATGGAGCATATGCATTTCCAAATCACAACGGTCCGGGTAGGTTTTACCGTTGCTACCGCAAACTGGCTCGTTGCCGAAGTAGCATTGAGTCCTTATTCCGACCCATTGGATCGTGAACATTATGCTGGCTAAAATAACAAAAGGGCCACGATATAAATAATTTAGTAGGTATACTAATTTTATTATAAAAAATTAAAATTAAAATACTAAGTGTACTAAAAAAAATATAACGCGAGTTCTTTTAGTATTTAGGCAGAGAGCACCGAGTGCTACATGTCTATCCTTGCAGACTTGACGTGCATCTTCTGTCTAAAACACTATGTCTGGATTGTCTATATTTTTGAGCTTCGGAGAGCATGTTAAGCAGCTTGTCAAGTCTAACAATTCTCACCATACCCAGAACACTTCTTCCGGTTTTGAGTAATGGATCATTTATGACATACTTGAGCATAATGAGGAGCGCCCAAACATAATTAATTATAAATAATCACATGATCTTACTCAAAGTATACATAATGTATGTAAATCAGTTCAGCGTCGTACCAGTGACTGTTATTAAACCTAGCCGTTAAATGAAATAGATATCCTTACAACAAAAACCAATTGATTAACTTCTATTGAAAAAATAATTACTGGAATAATAGGCATTTAATCGTACAATTATAATGCATGCGAGTATGAAATTTATGAATTAATTAAAAATGATTAATGGTATTGATATAAATGATTGAACGGTACAATAAATATGCATAACAAGTTTAATTGATTGTGCAAACTAATTTGTACATTTCGGACAATTGACTGTAGTATAGTAGTTCAACGAATATATGCTTTTCGGTTTGGCACATAGAAATATCAAAACAGATTGCGAAATAATTATCTAGTCGTAACCGCCATGATTTTTACAGAATCAGGTCGGAATATTGACTTCATCAGGCCGCATCTCTCACAGAGACATCTCTGAATATGTGCTTCTTGTCCGACATGATGAAGTCAATCTCGTTCCTTGTCACAGCGTCGGGGCTTCGCCATGTCCACTTCCTCTGGGGCTTTTTCTTAAAAAACGAGTTCATTAAGCAAAGCCCCTTCTTCTCTAGGAAGTCGACTAGAATTTACCCCCTGTGATTCCTGGATCTGTAACCACGTGGGCTACTCGAAATTCGTCGCTAATCTTGTTTCCCACTTGGCGTTAAAGTCCATAACAATGTTGTGAAGTGGGTCTCGGTCGAGTTGTGTTGAAATGGGCTTTGGTGACCTTGGATATGTCTTCAAACACATCTTCAATTTCTTCGTCTGAGTGTGTCGACGTCGGCAGACCTCTTGGGCAGCCGAAGTATCACGTACGCTACCCTGGTCGACACACTCGAGATTTCTTCAACATTATTAGAGACGTTTCTATTGACGAGAAACCCTATGCCTCCCTGGGATGTTTGATCGCCTTCGCGGTGGTACATAAGAAGTCCGTAGAGAAGGGGAGGACCCTTCTCTACGTACTTCACATAAATTCAAAGCGGATGCGGATTACTACAGGCTGTAATCCGCGGATGGGGATTTTTAGGATTTGTTTAAGATATTCCAGTTGCAAATGCATACAACATGAACATTGATCGATTTTAATTATGTTTTATTTAATTATATTTTGAGAGAAAAACTAAATCCGTTTTTACTCTTTCTTATTACCATTTTAAGTCTATAGTTTTTTTTGAGATAAACTTTGTTTAATAATTAATTTAAAAATGGCTAATTTATTTTAAATAAGTAACAGTAATATTGCAGCCTTCTCAACCTCCAACCTGTTTCTTAGTGGATCATAATATATATATATTAACCGAGCTCCACCAAATAGTTGTTGTTCGCTGGGAACACTGTTTCACTTCAGTTCAGTACAGTTCCGCACAGTTCATTGCACATGAAAGCAGTAAAAAAATTATGTCCTCTAAAATTATATTTGTGCGCTAACTCTTGTATGAGACAGCGAAATCCAAGTCCCTCTACAAAGTTAAATGGTAAATTGTGAAGCACTATCATTTTTCCAATGAGTTTGTCAATTTTTTTTGAGTTACTATTGTCATTATTAATGTTTTAACACCGTTACAATTTTATCTAAGAAAACACAACATGTTTTGAAAACATTAAAACAATTGATTTCTATTCGAACAACAAGGACATCAAAATAAATAAACCTATCAGCTATTTAATTGGTCGTTTTCTTAAAAAGTATTTAACTGGTTTTAATAAAATTATTTGAAAGACTTAAAACAAAAAAAAAAGTATCTCAGTCAATGAAAAAGTAGGTATTATTAATATTTATCGTTTCCAATTCGTAACTAAGTTTAATAAAACAAGATTTTATGCTCGATAATAAATCTACACATAACATACCTGCATCATTTTTTATTTTTTCAATTGGATGTCATTATTAGTGCTTTCGAATAAACCAAACTCCTCTGAATGCATTGTTTTAGGTGGTTTTTCAAAGAGGTAGTCGTACGTCCCTTTCACGAGTACCGTTTATTACATATTTTACACTGGGACTTCTCCGGATCACTTTTGTCTAGTATAAAATATGTCCTGTGGGAACTTGTCACAATCACAAGT
The DNA here is from genome assembly GCA_018244855.1 of Elbella merops. Lineage (NCBI taxonomy): Eukaryota > Metazoa > Arthropoda > Insecta > Lepidoptera > Hesperiidae > Elbella > Elbella merops. The sequence continues at coordinate 7,625 of DWMG01001388.1, forward strand.
ATGCGCTTTCCTTTTGGTCAATTAACGGACACGTGCCATTCTCGCCCCGCCTACTTTCTTCATATCCGCATCCGCAAAAACTCCGCATGAGTTGATGCGGATGCGGATGTTGAAATTAGTGCGAATACTCCGCATTTGCAGATGCGGATGCGAATATCCGTAACACCCATGCTAGGAAGACTCCGACCATGTGCTGCTCATAATTGAGCTCTCTTGTCAAGTGGTGGATCACTCGCGTCAGTTGTAGCGTAGTCGTGGTCCGCGCGGAAGCCAAACTGCTCGTCCCTTATAACAAGTAACAGACGCAGTCGGCTCAGCACGAACCGCTCGAACAGATTCGCTGTAGTAGGCAGCAGTGTGATGGGATGGTAGTTAGCCGGGAGACGGTGGTCTTGCTCCGGCTTCGGGAGGACTATCACCTTGCCCAACTACCAGATGTTAGGGAAGTCGCCTGTGAGCAGCATGCCATTGAAGAGTGGTCATTACAACCATAGGCCTCATGGGTAGCATAGCTAGCGCCATTTTCGGAATGCCATCAGGGCCTGGCGCCTTGCGCTTTGGTATGCGGAGGGCGGCGTTCTGAATTTCAGAGGGTGAGATAAATATCCCTATGATCCCGGTGTCGGGCCACTGATAAATCCCCGGCGCGGTCTTCAATCAATTGATGTTCGCGGGCAGCAGGGTCCGCGGGGTGGGGAGTAAACTACTCTTCCATCAAACTACAGCTATGGAAAATTAAAATTCTCGCTAAAAGGCGTGACTACTTTGTAATTTACCTTACCTCACTTTTATCTGATTGCATTTTCTTTTCAATTAAGTGTAAAAAAATACCTTCTACATCCATATTAATATAACGCGTACACCATGACTTGGGACCAGCGTGGTAACGTCACAGCGACAAGTTTGCACAATGCAAGATAATATCGCATTTTTAACATACATAGTATCACGCCTGCTTTTCCTGGCAGGAGTAAGCAAAGGAGTGTAATACTCTCATTTTCCCCTATTATCCGTCCTTATTATCCGTCCTATATAACAGAGGGTGAACTTAATGCCGTACACCGTAAACTTATCCAACTTTTTTGCTACTACTGGGAATGTTAAGTTAAAACTCAGTACTACTTAGGCCAACTTGTTGGTCAAACCCGGGACGTCTTGCTCCTCAGTCGCGCTTGTAAGTCGATGAACAATACAGTCAATTTAAATATTAACTATTTTAAAATAAGATGATGAGCTTAACTACTTTAAGTTAAGCTCATCATCAAAACATATGCATGGATTATAATAAGTACCATGAAATTTTGATGACTATTTAATTCTCACTAGTGGCCCAGTAGCGATCGAAATTCTATCGTAATTGATAAAATAAAAAAATGAGTTAGACTGTCGTCTAGGTTCTAATGTCAAAAACGACAGTTATATAAATCTTTCCTTTGTGCTACTTATTGACAACAATCCGTCTCGTCTGACATTGACAATGGGAATGTAAATCATAAATGATTTATTTAATTCAATTTAAGGTATATTTAATACTTTTTACACACACATTTTAGTTTCCTGTGCTTCTTCTCTATGTAACTGTTTACTATACCAAGGCGTACACATATCAGTCCGCGCAGTTTTCGTAAAAAGGGGTACAAAAATTTTTGCTTCACGTACTATAGATACTGTATTTACTTCGATCAGTTTCCTTAGATTATATTTAAAATGTATATTGTCAATGTGTGAAGTAAATCGTCGAGTGGCAGCACTGATTAATGTTTTTCAAGAACATGCAAAAAAAGATCTGCAATATATAGAATTGATATTGCAGATTCATTTAAAACAGATTCAAGTAAAGAGCTTATAAGTACTTTATTAAGAATTAGCTGATACCCCCGGCTTGGTCTGCGTTGTTTTTGATATTAACAATATGTTTTATGTTCAGAGGCTTAAGAACTCATAAAAATATTGAAGACATAAACATACTTCGCTAATCTTTAAAAATCGCTAACAATTTGAGTCTCCTAAAACTTTAATTTAATTGAAAATATGTTACGATGAAAATGTCTCATGAGTGTTTAGACAACTCATTATATTCGAGTATGTACCTACCGGCTTAACTCAGGTACTTTTTTAGAATAGGTCAAATGCCTATAATGTTAAATTTAAAATATAATCGAAATTGAATCGAAATCTATCCAATAGTTTATGTGTGATGCATGTACAACGGCAGACCCGTGGCATTTTATTTATTAAAAAGATTACTAATTAATTCCATTATACAATAAATATACTAGTATTAATTCTATAATATTTGTAAAAATTGCTAACAAAATTGTTTTGTTGGTTCTCTTCCACGTCAATTTTCCAAATCCAAGCAAATCTTTATTACTCCACTCATCTAGTGTACATATATATAGCTGGTAAGTATTAAAATTCGATAATCAATCATAAAATAAATATACAATTCGTAGTTAATATTTTATTATACATTTTTTTTAATTAACGTTACGGGTACATATTCAAGTTATGGGAAGCTTAATGATACACCGAAAACAGAAAATAACTAGGTATAATTTATTATATATATAGTATTATAGGTATATTTTTTATATTTATATTTGTATATATTTATATTTATATTTTTATAGGTATATTTATAGCATAAATTGCAAAAAGAATATAAAGTAACAGAGACAAGTCGTAGACGCGTACAGAATAGGCACTAGCACCACAGACGACAAAAATGTAAATTAATATTAATTTTTCTTCTGCCTGCGTTGTGTTTAGCACTTTTCCAATACAAATGTATCGAAATTGGAACTAAAAATCATTTGAAGTTTCAAATTTAAGTCGATTAGTCCGAATTCAACATGTATGTAATAAATTGGAGACATAATATATTTACCCTAATGTTAGGGATCAGTCAAAGCTTAGTAGACTGGCAATACTGGCGAAAAGCTTTCAGGATTCAGAGGGGCAATCTAGTCGATATTCCTAACGAGGCGGTGAATGTTCTGATAAAGCTAAATATATCTATTTGTTGGTTGTTTATACATAATATATATTTAAAATTGCGTAACAGAACACGTTTGATTTACGTCAGAAGGAATTAGCTGTTAATTACTTGATATAATTCGTTAGGTTGTGCCGTATCGATTGGCATAGATGTAATTTCTGTATTACTGGGATTTCAGGTGAGTTCGTCTGTTACAGTTTTTTACTTTTTTTCATTATTTTATATGACGCCAATTATTTTGTGCCAGATTTCATGGGATGAATTCATTATGCCAGTGTTCGCACTGTTTTAATTTAATTTGCTTAATTAATATTGTAAAACAGTTATTTCATATACATGCGTTCCAATAATGAAACATAATCTTTTTAATTTCCTATTATTAAAATGATCAAAGTTCCACATATATCATTATAGTGAGTTGACCTGTTTATCTTAGCGTCTATACTTGTATAGGTCAGGAAGGTTACGGGTGACCATTTACTGTCTGGTTTTCTAAATGTCACATAAAATATCTTAGCACGGCTTGTAATACTGTGTTGTTCGTTATTGTACTTAGTACTCATAGTGGACGTGTTACAACTTGTTATCAAGCTTTTCATTGTAGAGGTACATTATTTTTATATATTCAGCCTGATCCACAGACTTTTGGCCACTTGATGGTAAGTGGTCACCGTCGCCAATAGTCACGTGCAACAGCCGAGGAGTGGCAATGCGTTACCGGCTTTGAAAGAGAGCTTTCTTTGCGCTCCTCTTGAAGACCCTCATGTCATAGTGCTGTAGGTATTTCCCGGTATTTCACCGATGGAAGCCTGTTTTCCAAAGTTGGCATGTTCCGGGCAAGAGCCCTTTATTTTAATCGGCGCCGAACCAAATGTCGTTGCTATGGCAACCGTTGATTGATCTAAAAATATAAGTCTAGAAATATCCATTTCATACTCGTATATCCATTTGTCCGGTGTACGGCGATATACAACACTGTCTATCCCTTAGGAAAACTAGTAGCGGGATGTAATGTTATGTAATGCTTTCTCATTCGCTAATTGATGGGAATTTAATATAATGCGTCGCTGATTACTTTTTGACTTATTTATGCGTGGAACAATGTTGCTGATCTTGGCAAGTTTCAATATTGAAAGAAAATGGTTTTTTATAATGAGGTACTTTTTCAAATACTCTTTCTTTTCCACTGTTGGAAACCGGTCTCCTCTCATTATGAGAGGGTTAAGGCCATAGTCTACCACGCTGGTCACGTGCGAGTTTGGCGACTGCACACGTCTTAGACAATTTTCTTTTTGTAAACTCTAAGCTGCGCAAGTTGCCTCACGATGTTTCCCTTTACTGTTACATCATCAGAGATTAAATATTGGCTGTGTCGTTGGTCGAGTGGTTGCAAGCGCGACTGCGACACCTCTGCTTACCTTATCGGGAAAATACAAACGTGATGTTATGATATTATTTTACACATTAAGTTTTGGTGCTGTGCCAGAACAATAAACATTCATTTGTGACGGTATTACAAAGAAATAAACCTGCGTTTTAAATATAAATAGGACACTTCATACATATGTACACATCTTCACGACAACTTCCTTACGCGGTAGACCAAATATCATCAAATTTTCCATATTCATCACTCTCTTCATAAACTCACGGGCAGTCTACATGTTATTAAAGTTATATTTTATATTCTCTTAATCGTAGGCGACTGTGATATGACAAATAACTTATTCATAACCTGAATGAGCCAATGAGATCGATATCAAATACACCCTCAATAATGAACTCATAATATATTCATCAATTGACAGTCTGAGGGCAGCCGCTGGCCCTGGGCTTGTGTAGCTGTTCATAATGCTATATGTACTTATAACTGATCGAAACTTCTATGACGATGACGATTCGCGAAAGAAGAAAGATAGAATATAACGTTATTCGCATAAAAAACAGTAAAATAGTATGCAAAAGATCAGGTACATCAATAAATAATAACGTAAGGTCACGCGCTTAATCCCCGAAGGGATAGCCAGGAGAGTGCAGTACACTCCCGCGTTTTACCAGTTACGTTTAAGTGCCATGGGATAGGTAGACAGTCTAAGAAAATAAAATATTACAAAATTAGAAAAAAGAAAAGAGAAACAATACAGTCAAAAAGATGCAATTACGAAGCAAAATGAAATAGTTCAAGGGAGAACTGTGTTGCAGTAAGCTGCGAAAGGCTAAGCAGAAGCTGGATGCGACAAGTCGAGGACAGGGCCCGATGGCGCTCACTGGGGGAGTAAGGTCCAGCAGTGGGCTGAGTAGGCCGATGATGATAAAACTTCTGTCTAAGCATTATGTTACTTTAAAAATATAACATCACGTCTGTAATTCCCATGAAGGTAGATAGAGGAGTGTAATGCACTCCCACATTTCACCATTTACGATTACGTGTTATTGAAGAGGTGCTGAACCTATTGCCATACACCGGCACAAATTCAATCTTCGAGCCACTACTAGGAATTTAATATCAGAAAAGCGGAACAGCACCCGAGCCGGGAATCGATCTCAACACTTCTTAATGAGCAGAAGTGCTTGCAACCAATCGACCGACGAAGCAGCCTAGTTCTTTAGAAATGTTCAATAAAACTTATAAATAAAAAGACAATAATCGCAATCTGTGGCCCGAGAAGGTTCAGATACCTACAGGGCCAGTAATTAGTTACGTAAGGATGATTTTGGCAGTTTTTCTTATCCCCCTCCTTACGTATTAATGAATGGCCCTTTACGACGTAAATTTTAAAAACGAAATTAGCTGTTAATCGCCATCATGTGCTTTGACAGATCCCATTGACATTTGACACAAATCAATTGCCAATATAGTTTGAAAATGTCAAAGTTTTCGACAATATGTCCAGACTAAATATATATATATGTATATCCAGCATTCAGTCATTTATAATTTATTATATTGATAAAGGTTTAGACGAAATATATATGTATATAAAACTAAGTACCCTGTTAAGTCGGGTTAAACAATAATAATCATATCTCTGAACACCACTCGGGGCTATCTGATCCCACAGAAAGGATTTAGAGAGCGTGTGTTATGGTAACCGAACAGCTCATAAACTACATTTACAGATATAAATATATACTTATACACAACTTTATATCCACCACATACAGAACAAAACCTTCTCAACACAAATATTCTGGATGATATCTGGGTGAACCGAACCCAAACATCGACTGATACCAGACCGACCCAGATATCCCTACTAGCGAGACCAACTAATCCTCTAATTAAACGCACTGTGAATCTTTCATTCGGGACCATTTCTCTCAACTTCAATGGCTATTTCCGGGAAATCCAGTCTAATATCACTCCCACGCGTATGGCTAGGCGCCAATGCAATAGATTCCCATATTATTGTGGTATTCATTTCGTATTGTGCCAATTTTGAGCCCTTCACGTTGAACTGATACCGAATGTTATGTAATGTTTTTATTTTTTTTAATATCTGTTATATTTTGTCATTATTAAGCACCTGTATAAGGTAGGACAGAGAGTACTATTTAATTGTGATACCACTGTATTGACTTATTGTCCTCAACGAAGAATATCTGAATTTGTATTTGAACATTTGAGACCCGCGAGTGCCGTATTCGCTCTAAGTGATTGACAAAGGAGTGTAGTTTCTATGGAAAATAGCGTGAGGCTATCGCCAAACATTGGATACAAATTCAGACGCCGAATTCTGTTAGGAATTTCAAGTTAGAAAAACCCCAATAATAATAAAAAGTGTACAATACGCCTTAATGTCAATCTTATGTAGATATCGCCTAAGCTTTATTCACTTTAGACAGATAGCGAAGCTTGTAAAATTAAAATAATGTTCGCTTGTAACGATGATATGGTATGCGCGCGAAAAAATTGAAGTTCAAAAAACGAACACAATCCATTGATTTCCGATTCTAAAGCAATTGCAAGCCAATTTATGCTCTATTACCTTGGCATTTGGTAGTATATGGCTTTTAAGTGGGCCAGTAAATATTTGTCAGTACGTAAACATTTCGCCGGATTGCCGGACCACACCCGCTCACAAGGTCAAAGTCGTATACACGTATTCCTTTTAATAAATTCGTTTTGTTATTGTTACACTATGGAGCGACCTGAGTAATGTCTTAAATATTTAAGCAGTTATGTAATATTCAGCACATAAAACGGCGAGGGGAAATTTTAAAGCCGTTCTGTTAGATGTTTATGAAAAGTATATAAGGCATTGGCTGTTTGGGAAACATGGAACAAAATCATTCATTCATCTGTGACAGACGTCACCCGAGTTTTTCAGTGTTGCCCAAAAAATAACAGAAATAATGGCGTTCCTCTCATGGAACTATGTTTATAGGGTTCTAAATTCAAAATTTCAATAATTGTTTTTTTATTTTCACGCAGCAATAATGAAGACAATGTTCGGACTCTGGAGATCTACTGTAATTACAACAAGCATATTTCTGCTAGCTTGCATAACAATAAGTAAGTAACTCTAATTTGAACTTTTATAGTAACATATAGAATTATTATAATCAAGGTAAAAATAAAAGGCCTATGTCCAGCATTGGACTGAGATAGGCTGATGATCACTAGGCTATCACGAGCAGTGATAGCCTAGTGGTTAAGAATTCAGTCCCTCACTCCGGGGGTGCCGGGTTCAAACCCGTGGCACGCACCTC